>JAZAYU010000102.1:516039-628861 GCA_038501625.1 Corbicula japonica | reverse complement strand
TCCGTTTTTCATGGGCATCAGAAAAGGTAACCCCAGCGACCAGCTTTATGTGGAACAAGAAAAAAATGCGATTTCGGTTATTTGTTGAAATGCACAGAAAAAATGAACTTTGATCAATACCTTATCCTCAAATAACATGCAAGGACCCTTTTATTTGTCTATTTTTCTCTCGGTCTTCAAACCATTGGCCATTTCTTTTTATCTATCAAATTAAACACTTCGGCATCCATTTTGTCTTCTCCAAGTATTCAACCGTCTCGAGCGTTTTTATTTGACGGAGGTTTTCGCTCGGAAACCTTCGTCCAATGAAATCGATCGAGACAGTATAACACTCGTGGAAAACAAAATGGGAGACTAAGCGTTATAATTCATACGAAGAAAGAAATCCTATTACACTATTTTAAAACATAAAGATAACGGAAAATGACTCCCCAAGTTTCTTAAATACCTGCATAGGTTTTCAACGCGTCTTGGTCTTTTTTACGTCATTTTTGAAGTTGTCAATGTCACAGACGTCGTTGATAATGATATGGTACAACATTCAGGCCTAAACCCTGCGTTATATCAAAATAAGTATACCTGATATACGATCACAAACTAACCTGCTTGACGCGACCTTCTTGACTGACCTTCATGGCTAGAGTGCGCCGCTGGGGCAACTGAAATTCACGAGTTCATATTTACCACCATTTTTGTATACACGAAGTGCAAGTGGATTTTCTGACAAGTAGGTTTAATGTGTCAAAGAGAACGTTTGGATAACTTGAAGAACTCTATATGGGCCGTCACACCATGACGTTCTGGCCAGCGTTCCGTGACTTTTGAGGAAACGTTGTTAGTCGTACATGTTGCTGGGATAGCGCCAGAAGTGTGTGAACGCTAGTGAACGTCGGTGAATTTCGGTGAACGTCGGTGATCGCCGAGAATCGGCGGCGAACGTTGGTCCGGAAAAAATTTTTTGAACATGCACAAATATTTCCACTGAGACTAACGTTCTTCAACGTTTAATTTTAGACGCTGAAGAACGTTTAAGAAAGTTCGTGGAACGTTTTACTAACGTTCGCCAAGCGTTGCACGCGTCCGGCTATCATCAGTCGTTACTCAAGCGTTACTTGGTTGTTACAAATCATTTGGTTTTCTGTAAACGACTCACTGGCCACCTGTCAACAACTGCTGAACGGTCCCCTAGCACACGCAGCGTGTGACTAAAGTGAAACGAACGTTCTTTTGGCGTCCATTTAGCGTCATTCGAGCGTTACCCGAACGTCCATGCCTCAGCACGCTCGTGTAACGTTGACTTATCGTTCTTCGTGCCCCAGTGGCAAGTGAAAACATGCTAATGGGGCTGTCACTCTTTGACGTTCTGGACAGCGTTCTACGACGTTTGATGAAAAGTTGATAGTCGTCCATGTCGCTGGATATCGCCAGAAGTGCGTTTTTGAAAGCTCGTGATTGTCGTTGAACATCAATGATAACCGGGAACCGGCGGAGAACGCTTGTCCGGAAAAAAAATTTTGAACATGCACAAAAATTTTCTCTGATACGATCGTTCTTCAACGTTTAATTGTAAACGCTGAAGAACGTTTAAGGCCCGGTCACACCGCCCGAACGTTGCTGGAGCGTTCCTGGAGCGGTGAAAAAAATTCATCACCGCTCGTAACCGTTCACCACCGTTAAACATAAGTTGGCCCCCGTTAAAGCAATGCCGTATACGCTCGGCTACCGCTGATGTTTCTCCTACCGCTCCGAAAGTTTTGAGCTGCACAAAATATTGCGAGCTGTGAGAAAGAGAAAATTTTCCGCCCCGGCAAAGTTCACACCCGCTCCACAAACGCCCAATCAAAGTTTGGCACCGCTAGACGAAAGTTCCTGGATCCGCTAGACCAATGCCGATTTCTTGAACGCTGCACCACCGCTGCTTCGCCAGCGTTGCCCGGGTGGCGATTAAACGTTGCAAAAACGTTGGTGGAGCGCTTATAAGCGTTTTACGAGCGGACACGGCGCTGTTGGAACGTTGTCGGGCGTTGCAGCAGCGATCCACGGCGGCGATGAGTGCATGCGCAGAACGTCGCTATACCAAACGCTCGCGTCACAGCTATATCAACGCTCGCTACCGCTAAACCAACGCTAAAGCAACGCTGGCTTCAGCGGTGCACCGCTAAACTAACTCCCCTGTTTTCGATTTTTTATTCCATTTTGTGAGCGGTGACAAGCGTTTGGTCCACCTCCCTACCGTTCAAGGAACGCTCCAGCAACGATCGGGCGGTGTGACCGGGCCTTTAAGAACGTTCGTGGAACGTTTATATAACGTTTTCCGAGCGTTGCACGCGTTCGGCTATCGTCAGACAGTCGTTACTCAAGCGTTACTTGATTGTTACAAATCGTATACTTTGCTGTGAAAGACTCACTGGCGACCTGTCAACGACCACTCCTAGCGAACGCAGCGTGTGATTAAAATGAAACGAACGTTCTTTTGACGTCCATTGAGCGTCATTCGAGCGTTACCCGAACGTCCATGCCTCAGCACGCTCGTCTAACGTTGACAAATCGTCCTTTCGCGCCAGTGGCCCGTGAGAACATGCATATAATTTTAGGTTTCTTACTTGGTCGCTATTAAACGTTTTTTGTGCGTTAGACACACGCTAGTTAAGCGTTAGACAAAACGTTAATAACACGCCAGATGTGTCATCCTCATTCTAGAACGCTCAAAAATTGAACGATTGAAACGTTCAGAGAACGTCGACCAGAACGCCATAGTGTGACGGCCCATTAACACGCTAAAATATAATTTCAATCTCAAATGACCACATTATCCCATGTTTTTAAAATACAGTTATTTTAAAATACAGTATATAAATACATATTGGATATTACTGCTGTCGAAAATTGCTACTGATTAAAAGTACGTCGCGACATCGTACGACCGCCTCACGGCACAAACAACGATACCCTGACATTAAGATAAACTTAAATTGTTTTCTCTCCATTAACTGCGATGCACGATGGTGTAATCACGATGGTACGATGATGAAAACACGAAGGCACGATGGTGAAAACGCGATGTAATATCGCGGTTTCATACTCGTAACATCGTTGTTTCACCATCGTGCCATCGTTGTTTCACCATTTTCTTGTCGCGATAATGATGTTGCTTATATCTATTATTAAAGATCGCTCATCATGTAAAAGTCAGATTTCAGCAGAAAAAAAACAAAGCCCCTCTTACCTTGATTGGAACTCATGACGAAGTCAACTGATGATTGTATCTCTGAAAAAAAAGAAAAATTGAATGGATTCTTAATACAGAAATCTAAATTTTAACATTGTTTATTGAATCAAATACTTTTTTATACTTTTTATATTTTTATTTTCGTGTTTCATTAATGCTGACATTTTTATAGTCTTTTTCATTTGAAGAAAAGAACCATTAAACGTGTCTATTGTAAACAGCAAACAATCTGTAATATGGATGCATTTTAAATTAAACAGATACTTCAGCATACACATTATTTGAGACTTCATGAATCTACCCCTTTAAGAAAATGTGAATAAGTTTTAAACTGCAAGGTTAGTCTCGTAAAACAAGTTGCTGTCAAAATAATTAACCTCATTATATCTCTTGAAGTAAATAAATAAATATTGACAATCTATTTTTTTGTAATATCAAATTCGACAATTGTTATTCTAAATTAAAGTGTAAAGAAATTCTACACAAAACTGTAGAGGGACCCTTTACACCAACCTTCAGAAATGTTTTTTATATGATAAAAAATGCGAGTTACGTATTCAGTAAAAAGAACACTCTACATAGAGCTGTAGACGGGCCCTTTAGACCAACCATCAGAGATATTGCAAGAAAACAATGCGAGTTACGTATTCAATACAGACAACAGCCTTAAAAATTAAACATATCAACAAATGTTTTAAAACTAAAATAAATTTAAATTTAAATTATTTTTGTGCATTTCTCTAGATCATCTGCCGGATAAGAAGAGGTATCTACATATCGCCATTGGTCCTGCGAGGTCAAATCATGAAATTTTATTAAATTTACTGATATTAAGGGGTGTTCTCTGCAATGTGCATTAAAGTACTTACTTTCATATCCCGTCAAAATCAACGCTTCATATTCAGCAGATCGGCAAGTAACTGGTTAAAATACTTTCTTTAGTGTTTTAAACTGATACGTCGAACACTTCATTGCGAGGTTCACAAGAGAATTGGAAACTCAATCCAAAGGTCATTTACAGATTTTAATGGAATCTTAGACGCATGGCGCTCTTCCGGGTTCAATAACAATCAAAGTATTACTTTATTTCGGGTGCGTACTAATTTTTGTGCAGAAGTCATGACTGACAGTTTCTATAATAAAATCGCTCAATTAACATGGATTTTAACCGAGTGTACGAGAATGTTTAGTTGGGCGCAAGTCCTGCCACGTATAAATTAAAATCAAAACGTGCATAAGTCCTAGATAACAGACTTTGAAAATGTTATGTCAGAGACAATTAAGGATCAGATTTATAAATGTCAAGTGAATAAGGCTCACAACTCAAACGTCGTCTCACACATCACTTCAGTCTTGCGATAGATGATCACAGAATTGCCACACATTTGTATGACACTCCATAAAAAGGAATAGCGTATAACAGTGTATAAGCGGTAACATGTTAAGAACAGTTCAGCTATTGAAAAATATAGTCCCCCTACGTCAATCTCCAACTGGATTGGCGTATGCGGAAATCAATATACCTAAACTCAAAGCCTTAAAGAAACACAAAGTCCAATATTAAACATTTAAATTTAATAACATTCTAGTTTAATTTGTTGGGAGAGACCTTGGATGCCGACTGATAATAACAGAACATTGTTACATAAATCCATAATAAATACAATGGTAATATTTCTGGCAACTTAAACAATATGAACATAAAAAACCCTAAATATACCACACTCTGAATGGAATAAAAGACATAATGAACAGGCTTGGAATTATTAATGTAATTTGGCGCTTTGAAATAAACTAAGATTTTTAGAAGAAAATTAAAATGTTCGTCTGTCATTGTCGGCTGTCCAAGCGCTGAATGACCACGTGGTTATAAATACCCGAAAATCCCACGTGAAGAAAAGGCCATCTAGCAGTCAATTGGACACCGATTTCTACTTTCAGTTTGAACCAGGAAGTAAGTTTTCCTTGAATTTCTTTGAAATCCTAACATTATTTTTACGAATCGGCACTAAACATTTTAGACCAGCAAATACTCATTTCAGGTAGAAGTTGCTTTGGTATGTTGTCCATGAATTTCAGAGTTCGCATGCAAACGGTTTTTCTTTTGTTTTAGTATGTGATTGGTAATAAGAACATGAATTAGACTTAATTGAGCTTGCAAACATTAACTACATTTTATCTAAATTCATTTCTTTATTAACATCTAGGTGGCAATAAGTATTTCCCGCAAAATTCATTTTTGAAATTTTAGCCAGTTTTCGCCATTTGCAATGTTTGCGATCTCTTAAACGCAGAAAATTATATTAAAACAGTCTCAAGGCTAGTGTAGTATGATTTTATCTTGGAGTGATGTGTTAATGTCCTATCCAAACACATTCCAGTATGGTCGCCAAATGCAATCTGTTCTTATACAACCTTGGTATCTCCTCAGGGCAAAATAACACAAATTTGAGACTGGACATCATTCTCCTATTTTAAGAATCAGGGGTGAAGGTTATAAAACTGAGATTTGAGACTGGTTTCTCAGTTATACAACCTTGGGACCAGATTGGTTGAATTTAATATCATCCTCCAAATTGACCAATCAAAAGCTAGATTAGATTGGACACATACTTTATGTTCATGATCTTGAGCCCTGGAACCTTGTTTTAAACCGATTTTGACACACAAACTTTATGTTGCTAATTTTTCATTAAGAATTCGGATGGTGTTTAAACATAACGCAATCTTTATAAAGCTAATTTCTCATTATCTTTTCAAGAATTCGAATGGTGTTTAGACCATAATTAAAATACTCAGTATCTTGTTAAAATATCGGATGGAGTTTGGACCATAATTAAATTACTCAGTATCTTGTTAAAATATCGAATGGTGTTTAGACCATAATTAAATTACTCAGTATCTTGTTAAAATATCGAATGGTGTTTAGACCATAATTAAATTACTCAGTATCTTGTTAAAATATCGAATGGTGATTAGACCATAATTAAATTACTCAGTATCTTGTTAAAATATCGAATGGTGTTTAGACCATAATTAAATTACTCAGTATCTTGTTAAAATATCGAATGGTGTTTAGACCATAATTAAATTACTCAGTATCTTGTTAAAATATCGAATGGTGTTTAGACCATAATTAAATTACTCAGTATCTTGTTAAAATATCGAATGGTGTTTAGACCATAATTAAATTACTCAGTATCTTGTTAAAATATCGAATGGTGTTTAGACCATAATTAAATTACTCAGTATCTTGTTAAAATATCGAATGGTGTTTAGACCATAATTAAATTACTCAGTATCTTGTTAAAATATCGAATGGTGTTTAGACCATAATTAAATTACTCAGTATCTTGTTAAAATATCGGATGGTGTTTAGACCATAATTAAATTACTCAGTATCTTGTTAAAATATCGGATGGTGTTTAGACCATAATTAAATTACTCAGTATCTTGTTAAAATATCGGATGGTGTTTAGACCATAATTAAATTACTCAGTATCTTGTTAAAATATCGAATGGTGTTTAGACCATAATTAAATTACTCAGTATTTTGTTAAAATATCGGATGGTGTTTAGACCATAATTAAATTACTCAGTATCTTGTTAAAATATCGGATTGAGTTTGGACCATAACCTTAGCTTAACGTTGCCAATTTCTAATTATCTTGTACAAATTTCTGATAGCGTTTGGACCATAACGCAAGCTTCATGTTGCTAATTTCTCATTATCTTGTGAAAGTTTTGGATGGTGTTTGGAGGTGTTATTAAGGTAAATAACTCGTATTCCTCCGTGGTCCATTTCGAATGAATTCCGTTTCAATGTATGCTATTTTTTCTCTTCATCTGTGGGACTCTTAACCGTTAGAAATCAACCTGTTTGTGACTTGTTTGCAGGAATAACATGTCAGGAAAATAAATGAAAGCAATTTTATGCCTATATCTCGCTTGGTAGAGGCGTACTAGTTCCGGAAGAGCGGATGTATATTTTTGGCACCGTATTTGCGATACCGCGTTTAAAATAGTGTCTGTTCAGTTAGAGATAAGTAATTTTCTTACAAGTAAGTTATCCTCCCCCATTTGCTGTGTGTTTTTGAATAGATGAAATGTAGATCTTCACAGTCATATATTGTTGTCTAGAAATTAAGATGATAGAAATCATGTTAAATGTGCATTGAATATTGGGAATTTAACATTGAGGTCTATGGGAAATGGATTTACCTTGGTTCAACCTGGACCATAACGCAAACTTCATGTTGCTATATTTTCTTTATCTTGTAAAGATTTCGGACGAAGTTTGGACCCTAACGCAAGCTTAATTTTGCTAAGTTTCATGATCTTGTCAAGATTATGGATTGAGTTGAACCATAAGGCAAGCTTAATTTTGTTATTTTCTTATTATCTTGTAAAGATTTTGGATGGAGTTTAAATCAAAAGGCAAGCTTAATTTTGTTAATTTCTTACATGTATTATCTTGTAAAGATTTTGGATGGAGTTTAAATCATAAGGCAAGCTTAATTTTGTTAATTTCTCATTATCTTGTATAGATTTTGGATGGAGTTTGGACCAAAACACTAGCTTTTGATTGCTAATTTCTCAATGTCTTGTAAAGAATTCAGATGGTGTTTGGACCAAAACGTAAGCTTTATGTTGCTTATTTCTCATTACTTTGTAAAGATTTCGGATGGAGTTTGGACCATAAAATAAGCTAAACTTTGCCAATTTCTCTCTTATTATCTTGGTTTGGACCCTAACGCATGCTTAAATGTTTCTAGTTTTGACCATTACGGAAGCTAATGTCGCCAATTCCTAATCCATCAGTAGCATTACAAGTCATAATATATTAAAACTGAAAGTTGACAGCAGACTCTGATCTCAGGCATGTGATTGGTTAAAACTAAGATCAGTCTACAAATGAACCAATCCAAATCTAGAGTTATGAGACTGGTCTTCAGTCTTGGGATTCGATATAAAATGAGACAAAGTCCTATTCGTAAAACCCTAACATTTATTGTAAAAAATAATTAAAAAACGGAGACAGATAAATATCCTAGGTATATAAAAATGTACACCAACAATAGATCGTTTTTATATGCACATTGTATTTATAGAGGATACAACATGAGTGATCATTTTATACTGAAATTATTAAACGAGTCGTCTAAATCGATATTAAACGAGGCTTTTGCCGAGTTTTATATCGATTTAGATGACGAGTTTAATAATTTCAGTTAAAATGAACACTAATGATGTATTCTATTTATCACATACCCTGAAAAACGAGTTATACATAAGCTAATCCCCCAAAGAATTTATACTACCGTTTTCCTATTTTCCAAAACACAGTAAACAAGAAATATCTTTAAAAAAGATAAACGGCGTTGATGGAAAAGATTTATATATACATGTATATAAGAAAGAAAGAAATACAGAGAGGCAAAGCAGACACAGTTTAGTTATTTTATTTGTTATAGCTGTCGACGAACCCTCTCTGCTTTCTTAGTATGACTTAGAGATTAAGCGACCGAATCATGACAACTCATAAATTTATTGAAAGTGTCTTGTTGCAACAATTTCATACAGTGATAACAAGTCGATTAAAGATACTGAAGCAAAATATTCAGTTTCAATAAAATACCTCGTGTAGAGTGAGAATTCAAGATGAATAAATGTCCTTGAAATTTAATAAATATAAATAATAACAGCCTGTTACAAGAGCGAAATATACCAACTTTTACGTATATTAACTTTTAAAAAAGTGTCCGTCCTGAGTATTGAACCCGGGGCCTCCGCTTGAGAGGCGAGAGTGTTAGACACTACACTACAATAAACTTGTATTTCGTACTTGAAATTAACAATCAGTATCAGTACACTGTGCATTGTATGCAAGTGTTTACCTGACACCCAAGAATATTCCATATAATATTGTATTTAAGCCATCAATATTGACTTAACTGGTTACTTAAATTGTAAATATCTTTTTCCTCCAATACAACACCCACTAACAACCAATCGAATTAATCTATTTGATTTTTCCGCTGCATAATAATAAAAATCCCACTAGATACCTCTCCACCCTGCTAGATGCCTCTCTGGTGTAAATAGCTACCAATCGAAATAGTTTATTTCATTTTCCCTCTGCATAATAAGAGAATACGAGTATTATTTACAACATTTCATTGGTCGAAAAACTAGGTCAAAAGTGAGCTTAGACAGCTAACGCCGAAAAAATAAATAAAAATTAACTGCGCTAGAGTCTAGATAAAAGAATATACCAGTTATAGGCTTCTGAAGTTGTGTTTTATTAAATAAATCGATCTCCCGTATGACATCATTTGTGTAAACTTTCACAGCGCCATATGACAACATTGAAATTTGCTGGATGGAAACTCATATTTTGGATTTAAAATGTGTTTCTAGTGTTTTTATTTTGTTCCGAGGATGTTGTAAGATAACACCTAGGATGTTCTGAAAACGATGTCAGCGTCTGGGTCATTTTGTTTTCGATTTAAACGAAATGAAAATGGCTTTGTTGCTGTTGTTGAATTTCATCATAGACTTTCGGCGTAAATTGCTGTCTCACGGAGTAATGAAGATGTCAGAAAGTAATAATTTCCGTGGATATTCTCAATATAAGAGATGCTTAAGTTCCTTTTAGAAGCTGATTGCTTGCCAGAAGTGGTAAGATGGCAAAAGTAAGTCATTTTCATAAATAAGTTCTGATCGCTGATAACGCGGATGAATAGTGATTCGGCTACAATATATAACTAGTTATATATCAAAAATATATAACGGGTGTTATTACACTCCCACACCGCAAGGTATGTGATAAAGAAATATATCACAGTCAGACAACAAATGAGGCGAAAAATATTGTTAATAATCAAGAACTAATAAATAGCTTATGTAATGTACTGTTGAATATAGCACTGGGCAGCCTTCAAGCGCTTTATTATCTCACAAGCGATAAATGACATCATACTAGTAATATCGACGCCTAATGTTGATACATGGACATTATTCAGGTACTTTCGCTCTGGATAAAGTACTGTTTTGCAGAAATATGTCAAATTAGAACTACCCTGAGAGAACGTGTACAATCACAAATTACCGTCTCTCTTCGCTACTCATGCAAAAGTAGTTTTATACGAACAGTATTTTCGATCTAAAAATAGTATAATTCCTTTTTCTTGCTAAAACAAAAATAAATTATGCATATTTCACTGAAAAAATACTTAAATTTCACCCACGAATAGAGCAAGAAAACTTCACTCAAGTTTAAATTTCACTGACGTCACGTGACCATCTTTAAAAACTTCATGGGCGTCGCCATGTGATCTTTGACCTAAATTCCTATATCCGATTAGTAGAATTCACATTTTCAAATTGGTTTGTTGCCATGTGTATGGCTAAATGCTGATACCGTGCGGCGTTAATTGGTTTTCGTTTAGTTACTTCCGGTATACATATTGTAGGGTAAACAGCTGTCACTTCCGGTTCAGTTAGTAGTAATGTTGATTGTTGTTCCCCGTGTTTTCAAAATACATGAAGTCCTATAAAACAAAATTATATATTCAGACATTTATCAAAACATAACGGGAATAAACATACGTTATAAAGATAGGATTATCTCCCAGTTGGAGGCCTAACCACCGGGAGTTGTAACCATCGAAAATGTTCAATTAACCTTTGTAATTTTAGTTCTTACATGATTTCGCTCCCACGTGATTTCAATGTTTCGCTAGGATATGAACTATTTATAAATTTTAAAATTACGACACCAACATTATTACGAATTTTATAATCTTAATATTAAAATCAAAATGTCTGGACGAATAAGCTAGTGACTGTTATTCACCGTGGCGGAAAGAATTACGATGTGTGTTTGTGAAAAGACTATTTAATCACTGCTCCTTCGCTCCATCATTTTTTAGTCTTAGAAGAGTTAGATTAACACGAAAAGCAAAAACCTTTGTGCGAATGTTGTAAAAACAAGTACATTTAAGAAACTTTGAGAAATGATGTATTGTTTGAATGTTGTAAAAGAAGAATAAGAATATTTTAGAAATTATCTACTCCATCAACAAAGCACTAATATGCAAATCATAAATCCGAAATAATTCTCTGATCAGAAAGAGTAATATACAACTTCTCGAAGTACAAAATAAAAACATTGAAAAACAAGAAACCACAGTACTGAATTCGATGTAATTTACTTACTATAAGGAATATTGCACCGATAATTCGAGGTAATTTACTTAATATAAGGAATGTTGCACCGATATTTCGAGGAAATTTACTTACTATAAGGAATGTTGCACCGATATTTCGAGGAAATTTACTTACTATAAGGAATGTTACACCGATAGTTCGAGGTAATTTACTTACTATAAGGAATGTTGCACCGATAATGCGAGGAAATTTACTTACCATAAGGAATGCTGCACTGATAATTCTAGGTAATTTACTTACTATAAGGAATGTTGCACCGATATTTCGAGGAAATTTACTAACTATAAGGAATGTTCCAACAAATATTCGAGGTAATTTACTTACTATAAGGAATGTTACACCGATAGTTCGAGGTAATTTACTTACTATTAGGAATGTTGCACCGATAACTCGAGGTAATTTACTTACTATAAGGAATGTTGCACCGATAGTTCGAGGTAATTTACTTATTATACGGAATGTTGCACCTATAATTCTAGGTAATTTACTTACTATAAGGAATGTTGCACCGATAGTTCGAGGTAATTTACTTACTATAAGGAATGTTGCACCGATAATTCGAGGTAATTTACTTACTATAAAGAATGTTGCACTGATAATTCGAAGTAATTTACTTACCATAAGGAATGTGCCACCAATAATTCGAGGTGATTAACTTACTATAAGGAATGTTGCACCGATAGTTCGAGGTAATTTACTCACTATAAGGAATGTTGCACCGATAATTCAAGGTAATTTACTCACTATAAGGAATGCTGCACCGATAATTCGAAGTAATTTACTTACCATAAGGAATGTGCTACAAATAATTCGAGGTGATTTACTTACTATAAGGTATGTTGCACCGATAGTTCTTGGTAATTTACTAACTATAAGGAATGTGCCACCAATATTTCGAGGTGAATTACTTACTATAAGGAATGTTGCACCGACAGTTCGAGGTAATTTACTCACTATAAGGAATGTTGCACCGATAATTCGAGGTAATTTACTTACTATAAAGAATGTTGCACTGATAATTCGAAGTAATTTACTTACCATAAGGAATGTGCCACCAATAATTCGAGGTGATTAACTTACTATAAGAAATGTTGCACCGATAGTTCGAGGTAATTTACTCACTATAAGGAATGTTGCACCGATAATTCAAGGTAATTTACTCACTATTAGGAATGCTGCACCGATAATTCGAAGTAATTTACTTACCATAAGGAATGTGCTACAAATAATTCGAGGTGATTTACTTACTATAAGGTATGTTGCACCAATAGTTCTTGGTAATTTACTAACTATAAGGAATGTGCCACCAATATGTCGAGGTGAATTACTTACTATAAGGAATGTTGCACCGACAGTTCGAGGTAATTTACTCACTATAAGGAATGTTGCACCGATAATTCGAGGTGATTTACTTACCATAAGGAATGTTGCACCGATAGTTCGAGGTAATTTACTTACTATAAGGAATGTTGCACCGATAATTCGAGGTGATTTGCTTACTATATTAGGAATGTTGCACCGATCGTTCGAGGTAATTTACTTTCTTTAAGGAATGTTGCACCGATAATTCGAGGTGAGTTACCTACTATAAGGAATGTTGCACCGATAGTTCGAGGTAATTTACTTACTTTAACGTATGTTGCTTCGTTAATTCGAGGTGATTTACTTACTATTAGGAATGTTGCACAGATAATTCGAGGTGATTTACTTACTATAATGAATGTTGCACCGATAATTCTTGGTAATTTACTTACTATAATGAATGTTACACCGATAGTTCGAGGTGATTTACTTACTATAAGTAATGTTTCATCGGTTATTGGGGTAATGTACTTACTAAAATGAATGTTACACCGATAGTTCGAGGTGATTAACTTACTATAACGAATGTCTCACCGGTAATTGGGGTAATTTACTTACTATTATGAATGTTACACCGATAGTTCGAGGTGATTTACTTACTATAAGGAATGTTTCACCGGTAATTGGGGTAATTTACTTACTATAATGAATGTTACACCGATAGTTCGAGGTGATTTACTTACTATAAGGAATGTTTCACCGGTAATTGGGGTAATTTACTTACTAAAATGAATGTTACACCGATAGTTCGAGGTGATTTACTTACTTTAAGGAATGTTTCACCGGTAATTGGGGTAATTTTCTTACTATAATGAATGTTACACCGATAGTTCGAGGTGATTTACTTACTACAAGGAATGTTTCACCGGTAATTGCGGTAATTTACTTACTATAATGAATGTTACACCGATAGTTCGAGGTGATTTACTTACTTTAAGGAATGTTTCACCGGTAATTGAGGTAATTTACTTACTATAATGAATGTTACACCAATAGTTCGAGGTGATTAACTTACTATACGGAATGTTTCACCGGTAATTGTAGTAATTTACTTACTTTAAGGAATGTTTCACCGGTAATTGGGGTAATTTACTTACTATAAGGAATGTTGCACCGATAATTGTGATAATTTACTTACTATAAGGAATGTTGCACCGATAATTGTTGCCTTGACTTTCACATCCAAATCCATCGGAACTGCAATAATGATATAATTTAAAATGGATAACTAGAAAGGCATGTGATATTCTGTTTATTGAAAAAGTATGGTTTTTAATTAAAAAGGATATACTTTTTTTAATTTTTGACATGCGGAATATTGTCCGATTTCCAGCAATTTAAAAAAAATCGATTTTTTAAAATTTGCGAAAACAAATAAGTTAGGAATATTATTGTACTGCATTTAAGTCTCGAACAAACAAAATCACAACCGACAAACTGGATACATTGAACCGACACATTGCATAAACAGTGTTATTGTAAATTTCAAGTGATACAGACTCAGCATGGAATCAAATGAGATGAACTTCTACTGTGGTATGTATTTTTCATCCAATTAAAAAAAAAACAGTATCAGTTAAAAGTAATGTTGTACTTTAAGGAAGGGTAAGTAATAAAGGTGATGAACTTGAGGAAGGACACCTAATGAAGTTGGTTCCCTAATGAAAGAGTAACTAATTGTTTTACTTTAAGGAAGGGTAAGTAATAAAGGTGATGAACTTGAGGAAGGACAACTAATGAAGTTGGTTCCCTATTGAAAGAGTAACTAATTGTTTTACTTTAAGGAAGGGTAAGTAATAAAGTTGATGAACTTGAGGAAGGACACCTAATGAAGTTGGTTCCCTAATGAAAGAGTAACTAATTGTTTTACTTTAAATAATGGTAAAAATATCATTGTAGTTGGTTTACTTTAAGGAAAGGTTACTAATAAAGTTGTTTTACTTTAAGGATAAGCAATTTTGTTGTTTTACTTTACCGATAGGTAACAGTGACAAACTACATTGGTAAGTTCGTCAGTAGTTACTTTCCGTTACAGTTTCAACGCAGTTAAAGGGAAATCACCTCATAAAAGAGACAAGCATTTCCTAAAAGCTGTAGGCAATACATTTTTGACTATATAGGTTAGAACTGGTTAACTTACATTTCACTCCAAAGTTGTCTGCACTGGTGAACATTTCTTGAAGCAGGTTTGCCCACTGTTTCTGAATACTGCCCACCTCACTGCCATCTTTCTTTGAAATTATCTTTCAAAAAATAATATTGTTTTAGATTAGAAATCAGGGTAGGTTTTTAGTTAAAAATAAAAACGATTTTTTACCAGAGTCTCTGTCAACTCAACAAAAAGTAAATTTACTTACACAATTGTTATTTATTTCATTTTTATAGACGATTTATTGAGCAAGAATCGCCATGTTACACGACACACTAGTTTGTTTTTTTCCTTTCGTCTCAATTGGGCCACCACTGGATAAGGTGTCGTTTTTTGACAGTGTAGTTGTTACATTTCTTGAAAATATTTAACAATTATCTTCTATTTTTTCATAAATAATTGGAAATTGTGTTGCATATTCTGATAATAGCATGTTATTTTAATGTGAGATGGATGCTTAACAATGTCGTGTGCTCAACTTTATGAGATCACATCAAGAAATAATGTGATTATAAGAATTTAATCTCGTTTTTTCTGCGTTTCATCAAAGTATGATTTGTTAGAATGTTTATACATAATTAAAACAAAAACCAAACATTCTGATCATTTACCGGGGTATACATTGATAAAATGCAGAAAAACTCAAGCCCACCTTGAATGTGACGTCACATGGACACCGGACCCATCCCATGTGACAGGGACCCTCTATGTACAAAAGTGGTTTCTCGTCATCATCGGTTATCACATAGCATGGGGCACAAAAACTCGGTCTAAAACACAACATTTCTTGTTAACATTGCCCGTATATTTAGTGCAGACAGCATAATAAAAATCTATAAATTATTTTTCCTTTTATATTATCGAAGTTTTAACACCTTCCTGAATAATGTCTTATCAATCAAGGAAATTAACATTAACTTAACAAAATAATATGTATCACGACAATAAAACTGTATTTCCATCAGGAAATAAACTATAAATGCACATCAATCAAAGGAAATAACCTCAACTATATGACTGTATTTCCATCAAGGAAAATAACCTCAAATATAATTGCACTTCCATCAAAGGAATAAAAACCTCAAATATAATAGCACTTCCATCAAGAGAAGTAACCTCAACAATATCGATGTATTAAAATGAATGGAAATAACCTTAACTTTAATTGCACTTCCATCAAGGAAAATACCTCAACTATATCACTGTATTTCCATCAATGGATATAACCTCAACTATAATTGCACTTCCATCAAGGGAAATAACCTCAACAATATGAATGTATTAACAAGGGAAATAACCTCAATTATAATAGCACTTCCATCAAGGGAAATAAAATTAAATATAGTTTTGTAAGAGAAATAACCTCAACAACATGACTGTATTTTCATCAAGGCGAATAACCCCAACTACATGACTATTCCATCAAGGGAAATAACCTCAACTATATGACTGTTTTCCATCAAGGCTAATAACCTCAACTACATGACGATTTCCATCAAGGGAAATAACCTCAACTATGTGACTGTATTTCCATTAATGGAATTAATCTCAACTACATGACTATTGCAATCAAGGGAAATAACCTTAACTACATAACTATTTCCATCAAGAGAAATAACTTCAAATCTACATGACTACTTCCATAAAAGGAAATAACCTTAACTATATGATTGAATTTTCACCACGGGAAATAACCTCAACTACTTAACAGTAGTTCCATCATGGAAAATAATCTTAATATTCTGATGGTATTTAAGTGCCATTTTTTACCTCTGAATGACGTAACCAACGGTTTTACCGGCGGCTTGAACCTTGACCTTATGAGCACAGCAGTCGCAGCATGCACACCAGTTACTGTTTGACCAACATCGGAACTTTCTTTCTACTGTTAACACCTCCTGAAACAAAATAGAGGATATTTGTTTGCTTCGGTGAAATATTACTTTTATTTCGTGAGTGAACACCAAGAACTGACAATTTTACTTGTAGCATGGCATCGCCTTAGTAGAAAAATCAGTTTTTGGATTTCAAAAAGTTAGATTGACTAGTTTTCCACTTTTAGTAAGATTTTATTAGTTTTGATATTCATATTATGCAGGTATATTATTTTTATAAATTGTTTCAAAAAAATTTCAATTAACCTTAACTCCCTGGGGCTGTAATCTTATTGGTGAACAGTGTAGGTTAAGATCAGGTGACACTTTTTGCTTTTAGACTAATTAGGTTATTTCTGACCAAGAAGCAACCAATTTAGATCGACAGCTTTTTTATTTGTATACTACTCAAAATTTGATAGGGATTTCTTTCTATTATATCCCGAATTATTGCCCTTACCAAGTTTCAACCGCTGTTCGGGTTCAATAGTTTGTCGACTCATTCCGTGTTTGGCACAAAGCTGATGTCAAATATACAAATTTTCAGAACCACAGCAAAATTAATATTTTATTGTTTCAAAATTACGTAAGGAATAAACACAATCTTTTAAGTGATCCTTATGAAATTTAAGTAGTATATACTCTTTAATACTGCGTATTTTAAGTAATTTGTTACCGCTCCAAGATTGTCTGAAATGTGCATCATGAAGGAACGATTATTCAAACACCACTGTCGCTCACAAATTTCGGAATCTGTAAATGAAACAAAAAACTGATTCAGAAGTGGTTTGTCAAAACTATAAACTTTACAGTGCTGTCGTTTACATCCGATGCTAAAACTTATAATTAAAAATCTTTCATTTTGCCTGGATGATTTATCACGGGTGTGCCAAAAATACGTAAAGACGCGTTAAGTATTATGAACTGCGTAAATTATCATAATCTCAGAGAAAATATTGTGAACTCGGTGTAAATTATTATGAACTCGGCGTAAAGTATCATGAGCTCTGCGTAAACTATTATAAACTCGGCGTAAAGTATAGTTTAAATGCTAAATATAATCTTAACAGCTCTGTGATTTTTCCTTATAAATTGATAAAACATACTTTCTTTTGCGAAGTATATTTGTTGTCCAACAGTGTTCAGAAGTTTGTATTTGTTTTCTACTTCGTATGGAGTGAATACTGAAACAAAAAGAAAGAAGAATTTAGCATGGAAATCAGTATGTGTTTACGAAATAGGTAGACCGTAATACAAAGATAATTGCTACAAAGATTTGAAATAACTTGATAAAAACTTAACAAGTTATAACCAAAGCTATATTCTGTAACAAAAAAAGCCAACCCAGCCGCCCACCTGTCCCGATCGGTTTTCCCAATATTTCATCAGACTATGCGTGCAAAATCATGCAATCAAGCTTTTGGCGCTGTTTGTCAATGGGTATCCAATGTGTAGAAACAGTGGAATATCTTTTTTATTTTCACTTTTTTCTAGTTGATCAGTACCCGTATGCACATACTATTCCGATGAGAACGTTAAGAAAACGGCAGTGTAACGCCAAAAACAAATATTTTGGCGCCAATTCATTCAATTATTCGGTAAAGATCACGCAAATTGTGCATTTAAAGCATAAAATAAAAAGAAAATTTGTTTTACAAGTGAAAGATAGAAATATATTTCAGTCGTGAACACCGAAATTATCTATTTCCATTCGTAGATTCGATACTCGTGAAAATACGGAGCTCAATCGTGAAAAAGATCAATATTAAAACAAGTATCCTCTATGTACAAACCTTCGAGCAGATCTATCTGTTGCTTGACTAGAATCTGGTCTATCTGGGTCAGGTATTCGAGCCCCGGGGGACAGCCTGAAAAGCTAGCTGGCTTTGGCATCCATACTTGAGGAGGCGGTTGAGCTGAAAACGATTTTTGACTGTGATGTTATTCATTAGAGCCATACTCGGACAAAATGACACTTTTTACATTCTTAAAATTGTTGAGTGCTTAGTCCCCCACTATCCTTATTTTCATTAAATACTTTTATTTATTGACAACAGGACATACCATACTTTAGTTATTAAATTCAAACCATTTTAAAAATTTAAGATAAATGTGTCCTTGACATTTTATTTTTTGACCCTTAAATCAATAACGCTTATCAACTGAATATAATCAGCCTATATACCAAGTCTGGTGACCACAGGACACACAGGTCACACTTTTCTTCAGTTTCTGATTGAGACAGACAGACAGACAGACAGACAGACAGACAGACACAAACATCAATATGAACAAAACGGATTTTAAAAGCACCTACCCATCGGGACTCTTGCACCGTAATTTATAAACTGCGTTGGAGTACCTATGATACCTTTGCCGCCCTGATAGCCCATGCCTGGTTGATGAGCAACAACAGGGGCACCTGAAATGTAGGGACTGGGTGTTAAATGGGAATGATTCATCCAAAACTGTATTTCAAGCTCATTGTTCAAGTACTACAATCAATGTGAACTAAAAACAAAAAATACAATAAAGGTGACAAAAGTGACATAGATATTTAAAAACAATATTTTCGTCCTTATACGTGGCCAGGCACCTTTGAGAACCATGAACAGTGTGTGTAAAAAATACAATACAAGTGACAGGTGATATATGTATAATTTGGTAGTGTACTTGTTTGAATATCGTTGCATTTATTTAAGTTTAGCATCTAATTAAAACCTAAATATTTTATAATCAAATTTGTTGGAAGCGTAAAATGTGCTGTTTTATATAAATATTCATGAATGTTATGAATAAAAAAGTAATAAGTTGAGATGCTGATCAGACGTCACGGATGTGCCATCTGATCAGATTCTACACTTGTCGCAAACGTGATATCAAAGAGTTACCCGGTAAATGTGCATATCAGGAATCACCACACTCAGATATATCCCAACCCCACGCAGCCAAAAAGTTGAGAGAAAATTTAAAGAGAGCATGGATTTATAAGAATATCAATTTCAAGTAAGCACATACAATTAATTGGGGCACGTCACGGGAAAAAGTACCTTCGGTCACTTTTAGTGATATTTTTGTTTTTACTAAATTTAGAGAGAACTTACAAATATACACCAATTTCTTATTACTAAAATGTTATTTTATTACACATTTTGACAATAAAATGGTATTTTAACCGCGAACTGCATAATAAATAATGTCGTCTGCTCAAATTTATGACGTCATTGCAAAGATTCACGTCAACTGTCCGAAGGTACGTTTTCCCGTGACGCGGCCCAATTAAGAGAACCATTTGAATGGTCAGTGTCAAAACAATTTGCCACTGGAGTTTTATGAGGAGTAAATGGTTTATTAACAAAAGTTACTTTGCTCTCAACAGAGGTTCTAATTTTTTTAAATGTTCTCTGTCCGAAAATAACAACACCTTTGAACACTATGACAAATAAGCACTAAGTTGTTAAATGTGCCATGTCTGAAGTTAGCAATACCTTTGTACACTTTGACAAATGTGCACTTAAGTTTTAAATGTGCCATGTCCGAAATTATCAATACTTTTGAAGACTATGAAAAATGTGTACACAGTTAAAAAGATATAACAAAGTGAGGTACCTGCTTGACCCTGCTGACCAGGTGCTGGGGCAACTGAAAAACAAGAAAACAATCATATGCATTCGTACAATATCATCGCAGTTCACTAAGAAGAAACGCGGCTCGTTGCTTTCTGTTTGTTTGTTCTGTGTTCTGAGGTTCAAGCGCTTATGATGCACATGTTTTAATCCCTTCAACTATAAAACTAGAATGTGTATTCGGACACTGAAGCCCCACTGCTACAAAAACATTTGTAACAAAGGGCCAGTCTGGTAAAAGCGGTCGCAGGAAAAATCTTTTCTTTACGATGATCTACACATCCTGCTTGATCATCATACAAGATTGAGAATTCCGCTCGAAAGTCCATGCGGAGTTGATGACACAAAATTTGGAGGAGGTATGTACGAACGGACGGACGGACGGACGAGTGCAACTCTATATGCCTCCCACCTCGTAGGGCATAAAAACCATATCTCTATTCTGAACATCTGAAACCTGAAGTATGTACAACAGGACAGTGGATAAGACCTTATGTACTCCCTCTCTCTCTCCCGCTCTTCCTCCTCTCTCTCTCTCTTCCTCTTGCTCCCCTTCCCCTCTGCCCTCTTTCTCATAGCATAGCAATGGTGATCGCTACCGCGAATAGCTTCGCATTCGGGCGGTTACTTAATTAATTCTACTATCGGTTATAAGAAAGCAAAACAGCGTTTTGATACGATTATACCGTAAAAGCTGGTGTGCATTTGAAGGAAAGTTCTTAAATACATAGCATTTTTCTTTTTTTATATTAGACAAAAAAATAATACCATTATTAAGGAATTACCTCATGTCGACTTTACTGAGTGTCACTGTATTCATGGAGTAAAGTTTAGAAAGTGGCATAAACCTTTTTTCTCGATGGGATACGTCTGTTTGCCATAAGCAAAAAGTGTAGATCCAGTGCCCAAGGTTATAAAGCTGAGCATGGAAACCAGTCTCAAATCTCAAGCATCTGATTGGCTGAAATGGCGGCCAGTCGCCATTTCAGCCAATCAGATGCTTGAGATTTGAGACTGGTTTCCAAACTCAGCTTTATAACCTTCAACCCAGGTCAGCCGTCACACCTGTAACGTCTAATCTGGATCTACAATGTTCACTTTTTCATTCATTAGGTTATATGTACATGGGTTTGTCGTGAGTGCGACCAGTGTAGATCCAGATCAGCTGACACATCTGTGCCAGATCTGGATCTATTGGTTGTTTCTAGGTAAAAAACAATAACCTAATGAATCTAAAAGCGAACAGTGTAGATCCAGATCAGACTGCTCGTATAAGTCGGCTAATCTGGATATAGGCTGTTCGCCCATTGAAGACAGCCATATCCAATGGAGTTATGGTTAAATTGCTATCTATTTCGGACAAAAGATCTTGTTTAACCTATTACATGTACTTTCCGTACTTTCGGGTCGTATTTATGCGTCAATCTAAGCTACAAAAGCTACACTTAACATGCCAAAAATATCTGTTAAAATCATCAAACAAAAATGTTTAACAAACACGTGCAATAAAAAAATCTCAAATATAATTGACCTACGCCTTTACATGAGTCAATGCTAAAGTTGTAATCAATACCGACATTATTGAGACGAATATAAGCCCTTTGTTCGAATGCTTTGATATGACGTCTAAAACGATGACCTTCGTTTGAAATTAGTCCAGTGATATTAGTAACGTTATTGTTTATATAGCGTTTATTATAAACAGATAGATAGTTTGGTTGACAACCGGGTTATAACAAGTGTATTTTAGCCGGTAGAACATACTTCCTACGAATCAGTAAATGACCGACTTCTTAACTCCAATTCATTTTGTAAATCATCATCGCCGTCTTCGTCTTCATCATCATCATCATCATCATCATCATCATCGTCGTCGTCGTCGATGTCATCATCATCATTATCATCATCATAATCATCAATCTCACTAAAGTCAAACAAAATGATAGCGTGGCTGTTTTCAGATTATTTTAATAATATTGCATCATCATCATCATCATCATCATTATCATCATCGTCGTCGTTGTCGTCAATATCCCTACCACCATCAACATCTGTGTTTGCTACATAGTACATTTTTTATTTAATACTTTCCAGTGAATTATAGAACTTTCCCGGAGAAATATATTTCAGTCGTAAACTCCGGAATTATTTATTCGCCACTCGTGAAAATTCGAATTCCGGAGCTCACTCCGTGAAATATATTTCTATCTTACACTTAGTCTAGTAAAACAAATATCCTCTATGTCCTTATGCTGCGCCTTAGGTTCTTTGTTGGTTTTAAATTCAAGAAATCGATCATATTATTATGGGGTGCATCAACGGGAAAAATTTTAAGTCGCCGGGGTAATTAACGTTATTTCTTCTAATAACATCATAGCTACATTTGAGCAGACGAAATTTCTTAGCACGCATTTCGCGGTTAAAGTAACATTTTATGATTAAAATGTGTAACAAGATCGCCCGTTACAAATACAGAAGTAAAATGCAGTTATAAGTCTTATCAAATATAGAATCAACTAAAATTTAAGGAACTTATGACTGAATACAACTTTTCCCTTGACGAGTGTATTATCCTCGTACATATATAATGGTTGAAATTATTTTTGAGCCAATGACAACGCAGTATTTTTCAAATATTTCGAACCTTAATTCTCATAAAGTCGCGCGTCTGAAATATGTTTATTATAGGTCGATTTCCTCCATAATATTGTTCGAACATTTATTGATAAACATGTATACTTCATTAGCGATCTTCTACAGTGTTCAAGGAGGCGTGACTTAGAATGTCTGAGGAAAAGAAAAACATTTAATTTTTTTGTTAGCTTCGACTTTTTTGGCTTATGATAATCTTCTTAAATTGCGTGACCCTTTATTTCATAGATACGTCTGTTATCTGATAGGCAACCCGTTTAGATCCAGATCACCCATCAAATCAATGTCATCTGATCAGTATTTGCACTTCCCCCTTTTGTCACAAATAATCCAGTGAATCTAACAGTGAGAAGTGTCGATCGTGCTCAGACTACACGGATGAGCCCGTTGAACCGGATATAAACTATTTTGCCATGCTATAAAGATTTATTTATGAAGTAGAGGGTAAAATAGAACTGCCACGGATGAACCCTTGTTTCTCAACCCAAGGACATGTTTTTTCCGAGAGTCAGTTTTGTTCACATGGTGTTTTCCGATAAAAGAACTTTCATAGATCACTTTCTAAAATATTCTCTCAGTATATGTTTACGGGCAATTGAATGACAAAACCACTTTCAGTTTGACTATTGTGTTTTGCATAACCATATATGGTAATTTAGGCAGCGACTGTTTTGTCAGTAACAAAAATAATTTCGACCATTATATACGTTATAGTTTATTTAGAGGCTTGTATGAAAAATTAAACGGTCGCCCAGCAGCGCTGGGCCTGACAGTTTAATTTTCATACAAGCCTCCAAATAAACTTTAACCTATACTTAATGATCACTTCAGTCTTTAAACAAAAATTAAAATGTCAAGCAAAGCAAATGAAAGTAACGGATATAAATTAACGTACATGATTGTGCGTACAAAGATCGAACTATATATACAAAGATTGAACTAAATAAGGGTAAAAAAATGCTTACCTTGATTCGAACTCATTGGAAATGTCAAATACTTTTTTTATATAATTATCTGAAAAAAAATTAATTGGGTTTAATTTGCTTCTTGTCAGTTAATGAATCTGTCAAAAATTCGAGGTTATTGCTAGAACGACTTCAAAATTCGGTCAATTTACGAAACAGAAATATTGCCAATGTCGACCAGCATTTTCCATCAAAATGTACGTGAAAGCTATCAGCAAAACTCAGACACTTAATCCTTCTTTAATCCTTCACTGAAAACATTCGACCTTTTTGGCATGGGAGAACAGTGTAAATCCAGATGAGCTAGAATATCATTGCCGTCTGATCAGGATCTAAACTCGCTTTCATATCATTTCTGACCGAGAGGCAATCTGTGTAGATCCAGATCAGACGACATGGATGTGACGACTGATCAGGATCTACACTGGTTGCACATGGTAAAATCCGTTTGTATGGAGTAAAGGGTTAAAATCTATATACATTACTATCAGGTTGTTTTTAATTATTAAGCATTAATTATCCGCAAGTCAATACATGTAGCTGACAAAAATTGCAACGAGTCCCCTTCCCCATTTCGTACCTAAAAAAATCCTTCTTCACCAACAATCCAGAAATATAAAATAAATTAATAAAGCCCGAAACACTTCCGTTATTTTTTACAACTGTTATGTCGTCCACTTAGTTGCAAAGTTTATAAAGCGATTGTCATAATAATAAACCCTAGACAAGAAAAATCCGGATTTTGAAATTCAATGCAAAAATCATTGATAAATCGAGTTTTACAATAATTGTAGACATATACTCGGGTATGGACGTATTCGCCGGGGTGGTATATTAAACAACTGGAGTACGATTGTTTGGACTAATACAATAACCAGTTTCAACTGCAAATAAAATTCACAGCGTGGTCATTCTAACCCGATCGTTATTTTAAATTTTAAATAATGTTCAATACACTGAGAATCATAATATCGCGAATTACATTGTAGTGAGAGTGTTTAAGAGCAATTGGAAATCCAACATTATCAAATAAGATTCAAATTTTACATTTTAGATATATACCTGAATATGTCCTCGGACAATGGTGCCCCACTGCTACAGCATTTGTAACAAAGGACCATATCTCTGCTCAAAATAGTCGCAGGAAAAATATTTTCTTTACGATCATCGTCACATCCTGCTAGATCACCCGTGCAAATTTGAAAGAAATCAGCCCGATAGTTAGGGAATTGATGCCACAAGATTTGGGGACGTTTGTACGGACGGATGGACGAGTGCAACTCTATATGCCTCCCATGGGGGCATAAAAAATAATAAACTATAAAAATTCTTAGCCATACATACACTGGTACAATATGATAGAGAACAACAAATGAGTCCCACGGCCATTACTTAAGGTAATTCCTTCTTGCACACCATACAGTTTAAATGATGATGATGATGATGATGAGCTATGAAAATAAGTAATAATTTATCTTACAAAAATAAAACTGGTTGGCCCTAGACGGGACATTAAACTGGATATTGTAATTAATTATTTTGGATTTATTTGAGTAAACAGTGCTTTATTTTGACACCCAGATTAGACAACATAGCAGGTACCTATTTATTACTTTTCTAACATTTTTTTTCAACAATTCCCTCCTTTCATTATCAATATTCATCTGTTTATAACAATATGATAACAGTATTTTTGAAAATTGTTGAAAAACGATAATTTTATTTTCCCACCTCCTCATCTGTTATGTGTGCAAGAAGGAATTACCGAACGCTCTCGCAACTTCTCTATCAATCTGCGAGCGAGTATCTAAAAGTTACCAGTTAATTCGGTGGATTTATTAATTCGTCATATGGCATTTCTTTTACAATTTAATGTAAAAAAAGTATGTTGGCGTTTATGAAAATGTTAATAATCATGAACATGCTTATCGTATTTTTAAAATTTCCGCTTCAGATTAAATCACGAACAAAATAATAAAACTGAACAAGACTTTAACTCAGAGTTTAAAACTTTTCCGTTATCAACAAAAATAGTATAAAAATATGATAATACAATAGTTTAATCGCGCAGTAAAGTTAGGCTTGATCTCGCTAGATCACCGGGGTGGCGGAATCTCGCACAAACATTTCTGCTTGTGAAGTAAAAAAATAAAATACATATTCTGCAAAGTTGCAGGATTTTACTTTACATGTTTATTTTAACCTGGTCCGAAGGTTATAAAGCTGAGATTGGAAACCAGTCTCAAATCTCAAGCATCTGATTGGCTGAAATGGCGACCAGTCGCCATTTCAGCCAATCAGATGCTTGAGATTTCAGCCAATTAGATGCTTGAGATTTGAGACTGGTTTCCATGCTCAGTTTTATAACCTTGGGACCCGGAATGGTCGTCAGCTTTGACTCGTGGTGTATTAAATTTTCGAGCATTTCTATAGGAAACAGGGAAATGGAGTTGGATTAATCTGCTCGCTGGTTTAATACCAGATCAAGACATTATTAAATACGGCTCTGACCAGCAACAAGAGGTTAATGTTTGTTGTTGTTGCTGTTTTTTATTTTCATCCACTATTTTTGGATGTTTTCTCGCCTTCAGTATCACTACTACAATAAATCAGTCCTTTCAGTGTTTATTCCCACTGACTGGTTTTAATCTGTACACGGTTTCAGTGAAAATGTTGGCTAAAAAAAATTATGGTAGCAGCTGTGTATCTAAGAGTTAACTTGACAACTATTACGTTTCAATCAAAATGAGTATGGACAGCTCAGAGAGACGAAGCTAAGCCAAGCTTTTTTTAATCGAATATAAGACTTCGCATGGCTTTTTTTCACCCGAGGGGGGTTTCGTTCAAGGGAGGTAACTTCAGCGGTCAAATTGATATATTTTATTGCTGTTGTCTCCCTTACATTAAAAAAAAATGAATTCCGGTAAAACTTACCCATTTCAAATTATTATGATGTTCGGCGATATTTGCCGTCACGGTTTCATGAGAGGCCATCGATTTCAGAAGGTATGAATTAAAAGCTGAGCTGTAAATTATCCCTCTACGAAAAAGAAAAACAGGTTACATGTTAACCGGTAAAAATCTAGGTATGTATTTTGTGTGGCTAAAATAGAAACCTAACAAAAGATGTTTCTTGTGTTAACATTGTCTTTTTTGAATACGTTGTTTCTTCTTGTACAGGGAATATTTTCTTTTCTTTCTGAATAATAAAAAGCCTAAATAATACAATAATTACCCTTTTCCCTTATTGCATCATGTCCTGTTCCCGATGTAAAAATGGAATTTCGCTCTTCTTGTAGCTTTTTAGAAAGATAAAAACACTTCACGACAGTTATATACAGAAAATGTACACCAATTTCGAAAATGCCGTCTCAATCGTGCGCAGCGTTCAAGTAAAACTTGTGTATGCTAAGTGCACGTGCACATCGAGCACGGTTTCCAAGAAATGGTATGTTGTGTAAACATTACCAACATTACTCGCATGGATACTTTAAACAAGGTCGACCAAGCTAAATTGGCGATGTTTACAATTATTAATAGACTGTAAACAAGGGTTAAGGCAAATTTACGCGTTAAAAGTACTATTTTGCGTGCTGATATCACATCGCCTCGATAGCTTAGTGGTTTACGCATCCGGATGGCACAGGCCTGACATTTTTTCGACACGGGTTCGATTCACACTGACACACGGCTCTTGAGGAAATATTTTAGATTTATATTTTTCGGCGTTAGCTGTCTAAGCTCACTTTTGATTCGGCGTTAGCTGTCTAAGCTCACTTTTGACCTAGTTTTTCGACCAATGAAATGTTGTAAATAATACTCGTATTCTCTTATTATGCAGAGGGAAAATGAAATAAACTATTTCGATTGGTAGCTATTTACACCAGAGAGGCATCTAGCAGGGTGGAGAGGTATCTAGCGGGATTTTAATTATTATGCGGCAGAAAAATCAAATAACATAATTTAAATTAAATTAATATTCGATTGGTTGTTAGTGGGTGTTGTATTGGAGGAAAAACATATTTACGATTTAACTAACCAGTTAAGTCAATATTGATGGCTTAATTACAATATTATATGGAATATTCTTGGGTGTCAGGTAAACACTTGCATACAATACACAGTGTAAAACGAAAGAGAAGTGTAGATATTCCTAGTTCTTACCGGTTCCTTTCTAGTTCTTTTGATACTGATTGTTAATTTCAAGTACGAAATACAAGTTTATGTAGTGTAGTGGCTAACACTCTGTAAAGCGGAGGCCCCGGGTTCAATGCTCAGGACGGACACTTTTTTTAAAGTTAATATACGTAAAAGTTGGTAGATTTCGCTCTTGTAACAGGCTGTTATTATTTATATTTATTAAATTTCAAGAACATTTATTCATCTTGAATTCTCACTCTACACGAGGTATTTTATTGAAACTGAATATTTTGCTTCTTTAATCGACTTGTTATCACTGAATGAAATTGTTGCAACAGCTTCAATATTTTTTTTGAAAGACACTTTCAGTAAATTTATGAGTTGTCATGATTTGGTCGCTTAATCTCTAAGTCATACTAAGAATGCAGGGAGGGTTCGTCAACAGCTATAACAAATAAAATAAAATAACTAAACTGTGTCTGCTTTGCCTCTCTGTATTTCTTTCTTTCTTTCTTATATACATGTACATGTATATATAAATCTTTTCCATCAACGCCGTTTATCTTTTTTAAAGATATTTCTTGTTTAACTATTATTGCATTCATTTAAAAGTATTTTGTTGTGTTTTGCTTCAGTTTCTTTTACCGCAGAAAAAATTATTGTGTAAAAAAAATATTTAAAAACAATGTAAAGAAAAACATGTTTCGAACCTACAACCTATAACAGCGTTGCTACCATTGCATTTTAAATGACTGCGTCTTAGACCACTCGGCTAACAGGACATGTATGGAAATCTTTACGCTTTGTATTAAACAACGATTAAAATATTAATTCATTGTTTACATGTAACGTCAATGTAAACACGCATATCTAAACATTGCCAAATTACCGTTGCCTAATAATAAAAAGGACTTACGAAAGCTGAATACTGGTAATGCACTTATATACTATTCAAAATTTGTTAAGGATCACTTAAAAGATTGTGTTTATTCCTTACATAAGGTTGAAAGGATAAAATGTTTGCTGTTGTTCTGAAAATTTGTTCATTTGACATCAGCTTTGTGCCAAAAAAGGAATAAGCCGACAAACTGTTGAAGCGGAAGAGCGGTTGAAACTTGGTAGTGGCATTAACTCAGGTTAAAA
Source organism: Corbicula japonica (assembly GCA_038501625.1). Taxonomy (NCBI): domain Eukaryota; kingdom Metazoa; phylum Mollusca; class Bivalvia; order Venerida; family Cyrenidae; genus Corbicula; species Corbicula japonica. The sequence continues at coordinate 599,489 of JAZAYU010000102.1, read as the reverse complement.
CGAAAAGCGATCACTATCAAATTTTGAGTAGTATATATAAGTATTCATGGGGACATACAATTTCGTGGTTTTCTGTTAAAACACTGTTTTCGTGGGTACTAAAAGACATCGGTAATTCTAGTTGGTGGTCAATGTTTTGATAGAGATTATGCATGAGTAAAGCAAGACGAGTAACTGTAAAACAGCGGTTATTGTATTTACTGGTGTTAAAATTGAGGCCCGACTGTAAAAATCTTTAATATTTTAATGAACAGGACAATCAATAACTTATTAAATAACCAGACATGGCGACCTTTTTAAGCATGTGCATGGGCATTTAAACAGCAAAGGAAATGCGCGTTATGATTAGTTGATAATTTGTAAACATTGATGGTGAAATATAATTTTACCACGTTTATACACGCATGTGGATGAACAATCAGATGGGCCTCATAATAACATCCCTTGGTTTGACAGCTAGAATTACTGTTGTAAGTACACTTGCACATGAAAAGCATGTACAATTATACAGTATACATTGAGAAGGCTGTATCTTTCCCTTTAAGTTCGTGGATCTCAATTTCTAATCTATAATAAATTTAAATTTCTTTTTTCGTGGCAGTTTTAAATTTGTGGATCGATATGCCCACGAAATCAACGAAAATTAGTGACCCACGAATATTACTGATTTCACAGTATTAAAGGGCAAAGGTGTTAACAAAAATTGAGTCATTTTGACGCGCTCGATGACGTAGTTTTTGACCCTTTTTAAACAGTATATGACAAGAAAAAAGAGCAATGTTTCATCACAAGATAAAAACAATTATTATTTATATTGTGGACAGAACAATGAAATATATAACTTACAGAAATATAGAATTAATGCTAAATGGTTTAAGTAAAGTAAACAGAAATATCAACAAAATCCATGATACATAAATTATGATAATATGAAAACTTAAGTATATTAGATCACTTCTTTTAACCCTTTCATCCATATATACCCATTTTTATGTGGGACCAGTGTATATCCAGATCAGCCAGCACATTAGGATGTGCCGGCTGATCTGGATCTAAACTGTTTGCCCTTGCAATTAACCCTTTCCTCCATAGACACATTTTTATTGTGTGGGCAAACAGTGTAGATCAGGATCTGCACTGTTCGCTTTATTATTTGTTAGATTATTTATGAACAAATGCGATTATTGCAGATTCTGATCAGACAGCCAGAATGCGTATATATGGAGGAAAGGGTTCAGGTGTATCTATGGAGGAAAGGGTTAAGAGTGTTTTGTTAAATGAGGCAGTCACAGGTAAAGGTGATTTGGTGATAAAACACAATTGACAATTTAGGTATTGCCTTGTTTGGAAAAAACTAACATTAAATTTTATCTATTTTCTCATATTAACTAATGTGAGATTTTGATACCTTTTTAGATTGTTATTTTTACCACTCAAGGTCATTCAAAGAAAAAACATCAACTCACCAAAAACACATTTTTCCCGGAAGTGCCCCATATACATGTATGCATGGCTAAGAATCACATTTTGAATAACCCTATCTGAACATAAATATATATACATGTCAAGTAATGGAAATTGATTTTTATGGCTGGTTTTAACAAATTTGCTAAATTTGTTTCAAGTGACATGAATTTCTGTATTTCAACATCTCATCAGACAAACCATTAAAAATAAACAGTGAAATATGAAGATTTAAAACAGGTAACTATGGCAACAACATTTTTCATTTAACATTTAAATACATACAAATTTAAAGTGGATTGAAGCAGGAGCATTTAAATTTCTAAAAATACAATATGACCAAACATGATGTTTTCATTACTGTCCTGTATTTCTTTTCCATTGGGGTTTAATTTTCACCTTCTTAGCACTAGGGAAAGTGCACTAAATAGAGCCCAGTGAAATTAACTATGTAATAGCTTTTATTTTATGCTTTTCAGTGAATTATAGAATTTTCCAAGTGAAATAAAAGTGGTATTTCACTGTTTTCAAACAGTGGAATATCATTTTAATTTTCACTGTTTTTTCACGTTGGTACCAAAACGTACATAATGTTCTGAATGAGAACGTTTAGAAAACAAGCTCAAGTTTGGGTATATGACCTCATAACATCACGCCATAAACAAACGTTTTTTGGCGCCATTTAATGAAATTTTTCTGTCAAATTCACATAAATTTTGCACTAAAAGCATAAAATAAAACGAAAATTTGTTTTTACCAGTGAAAGATAGAAATATATTTCACTAGTGAACTCCAGAATGATGTATTTTCACTCTTGGCTTCCCCACTCGTGAAAATACGAATTCCGGAGCTCACTTGGTGAAATATATTTCTATCTTAACAACAAATATCCTCTATATCTTATAGAGTAATAATACTGTGCCATTTTACAACTGTGTGAATTTATCCTGTGAGAAAATTCATTTGTAACATTTGGCCAAAAATTTGTCCTTGCAAAATCATCTGATACAACAGTATAACATTTGATTGTATAGAACTGAAAATAAACAAATATGAATCTAAAATGTTATGGTTAGCTTATTTACAACATAACAACAACAATATAAAATACACATATATTCAAACTAAAATCAAACAACAAATTAATGATAAAATGTTAATGGACTTTACATATAAACTTAATTACTCACCTGTTGATCACAAGTTATCACCAAAATAATAAAATCTTGCCATTTTCAACTCAATATACCATTGAAATAAGAAAGAGCTATACTGCTTTTGCACTTGGGTGATGGTTCGAGTCTAAATATAATAAACAATAAGGGATTTCTAAACTGACATGGGGTTTTGTTACTTATGTCTTAATTATGCTAAAACCATTATGATCAATTAATACAGATTATTTACACATTGACAGCAAAACTGAGATAAAAAAATAAAATTTCAACATAAGTACCCACTAAGATACACAAGGACAGTAACTTCTTTAGAAGTGTATAAACAGATTTAACTCCCTTGAATTAAGTTGTCCAGAAGCCTGAAAATATGGACATCACAAAAATATGTGTCTTTGTTGACATTTTCCGACATTTAGATATTTAGACAATTAATTAAAATAAAACCTTAAAATTATGTATTACTTTCTCATAAACAAGTGATACTGTTACACCTTTTGATAATATTTGTACTATGAAATGAACAATAAGCAATGTTGTCTGCTAAACATTATGATGGCATTTCATGGATTGACTGTTCGAAGTCGCCGTTCCCATGACATGCCCAATACACTCCCTCACCTGTCATTTACTTAAAGGACTATCACTGTCATTTAGGGGCCAGATATATCCCTTGGCCCCTGGATATCCCTAAGCTAGTATTACTTTGTTTTTTTAAATACATATATCGACAACTGACAGGGGGAGATAACTAATGTATACATATATATATAATATAGGGCATAAATATAAATAGAAGCATATATGCACACTCAGATCAAATGGTACATGCAAATAAACCCTTTATTCCATATATACATGTATTTACAAAGGCTACTAGTGTAGATCCAAATTTGCAAGTGCCTCCATTATGATAGATCAGGATCTATCATATTTGCATGTTTTCCAGCTGATCTGGATCTACACTGGTCAACCTTTGTGATAAAAGGTGTATCCATGGAGTAAAGGGATAAGAAAGCATACAACACATCAAAAGTCAGATACCAGTGCCTAAGGTTATAAAACTGAGCATGAAAACCAGTCTCAAATTTCAAGGATCTGATTGGCTGAAATGGCGACCAGTCGCCATTTCAGCCAATCAGATTCTTGAGATTTGAGACTGGTTTCCAAACTCAGTTTTATAACCTTCAGCCCAGTATTTCAAATAATGCTGAAGATCACAAAATGCTTTTTCACTTTAATCCTTTACTCTATGGACACAGTTTTTATCACATGGATGGAAAGTTTAGATCCAGATGAGCCAGTATATCCATGCCACCTTATCAGGATCTACACTGTTTGATTAGGTTTGGTTATTTCTTACCATAAAGTAACCAGTGTAGATCCAGATCAGATGGTATAGATGTGTTTGCTAATGTGGATCTACACTGTGCGCCCGCAAGATCGAAGACAAATCCATTGAGTAAAGGGTCAAAGCCATAATATTACAGATATCTGTTCTATAGATAATTGACAAATAAATATCTGTCAATAGTTTCAAGACTGTGCATTTCTGAAATGAATGCTTCATCAAAAATACACCTGACCAACCAAGTATCACATTTGATATTTTTTGTATTCAGAAATGTTTTAAATCTGATAAGAAGATAATTATTATGGAATTAACCAGCAAGAAGAAAATTTGTTAATTTAAATTACATCCCTTTATAAATTTTGGTGTCTGTAAAGGATGTTTTAGGCAGCCAAAACATTGAAACCTCATCCCTATAGGATTTTAACCTTTTACTTCATATGTGCATTTTATCGATGTGTGACTAGTGTAGATCCAGATCAACTGGTAAATTTGAAACATCTAATCTGGATCTATACTGGCTGCTTCTTGTTCAAAAATAATCTAAATAAATGAATCAAATAGCAAACAGTGTAGATCCTGATCAGATCTCACAGATCTGCAAGCTGATCTGGATCTCCACTATCTGCCCATTGGATAACAGCCATATCCCATGGAGTAAAGGGTTGATGTTAATTCATCTGCTTATCTTTCTATATTTAAATATGAGAAAACTGGGTGGGTCTTTCAAGTAATTTAACCCTTTCCTCCATAAATATGCATTTTTACGCATGTGCAACCAATATAGATCCAGATCAGCCGGCACATCCGTGCCCTCTGATCAGGATCTGCACTGGTCGCATTTTGGTCAGAAATTATCTAATGAATCAAAAAGCGAACAGTTAAGATCCTGATCAGACGGCACGGATCTAAACTGTTTGCCCACGCAATAAAGGTGTATCTATGGAGGAAAGGGTTAAATGATTTTTCAAACTTATTTGAACACGTTGAACTTAATTTCTTTATCAACTGTTTTAAAATTTCAAAATAAATAATAATAAAAAAACACAAAATTAGTTTTGGAACAATTAGCTGTTTTGCATACAGGTGTTAAAATTTAACATAATGTTTGCAAAAATATAAGATTTAAAAAAATAATCTCGCCTACAAAACAACCCTGAAAATGGTATCACCGAAAATGAATAAATACATGTACAACATAAAATAATTACTGCTCAAGAAATGTTTCTTTTTGATCATGTGGCTGTTAAATGAAAGAAGAACAGTGAAACCCCTTTATTAACCCTTTCCTCCGTATATACACATTTTAACGCATGTGTGACCAGTGTAGATCCAGATCAGCCGACACATCGGTGCCATCCGATCAGGATCTGCGCTGGTCACATTTTGGTTAGAAATAACCTAACGAATCAGAAGGCGAACAGTTTAGACCCTTATCAGACGGCACGCATGAGCCAGCTGATCTGGATCTAAACTGTTCACCCATGCAATAAACGTGTATCTATGGAGGAAAGGGTGAGATGAAAGAAGATCAGTGAAATAAAAATGTTGGTTTCTTTAATGTTTTGTTTATCATGCTGCTGGTTAAACATAATGTTGTATTTACATATACCATATGTTGATTTTCCAGAATTGCTGTGTTTGTCTTAATTTTGGTTTACCATAATGTTGGTTTGCTGTGTTTGCCATAATGTTGGTTAACCATAATGTTGGTTTACCATTATACTGTTTGCCATAAATTTAGTTTACCATAATGTTGATTTGCTGTGATTATGTTGGTTTACCATAATGTTAGTTTACCATTATGTTGGTTTGCTGTGTTTGCTATAATGTTGGTTTCCCATAATGTTGGTTTCCCATGATGTTGTGTTTACAATAAATTAAATGTAGGTAAACCATAAAGTTATAAAACTAGTTTTTTGAAGAGAATTAACTAATGTAACTTATCAAACATTATTTCATAAATAAAAGGCAACAATATGAAATAAGGAATGTAGCATAAAACTCAATCTGATTAAAATCATTTCCTAAAAACTGCTACACCATCAGGATCTGATGACGAGTAACTAAAACATGCTTTATCACTAACCATTTCAACCAATCAGATTGTCGCCTACAAAATTGCAAAAGATAAGTAAAAATAGTATTTTAAACCATGGAAAGTCTTGGCAGCCTGTGTTAGACATATTTTACTGAAGATATATGTGTTTATGTAGTATTGCATTCATTTCTAATGTAACGACATCTTCAGATCATTTGCGAGAGTAATAAATTATGCTTCCAGCGTTGACAATTTCTAAATATAGTAATCAGGGAAAACCGCTGTTACTTATGTACGGTGTCTGCGGGCCGTCATCAGATCTAACATAAAACTTTGTGTTTTTCTTGGATGGGCTTAATGCCTATAAATAATTATTTTTAAATAACAAAATAAATTTTAAAAATATCTATCAACAGTCAATTCTTCAAATAAAAGGTGGAGAATGATTTAAATCAAATAATTTGTCATGTAAAACATTGCAGCGGTAACAGATGTGTTGTCGTCTTTACAAGTCTTGTCGATGGTGTTACATGTAGTTATGCCGGTTGTTTCTGTTTTGCTGGTTTTGCTCAAAGAACATGAAGTCCTGAATAAAACACAAGGTCAGAACATACAAATTAAATACATTAATATAATCATCATAAAAAAAAGACAAAAAAGTCTTCATTGTGACTACAAATAATATTTTCTCTTACGTTACTTTACAATGTCATTTTGAGGAATGATGTCAACTTGATTAAGATACATTTTCGCATATTGCATTGATGCGAGTTAAAAACTGTGCCAAGTATACACATGCATTATTTCCCTCACGAGCTCTAAAGTCATTCCCCCACTGAATTGATCAGGTAATAAAACAGTTATTTCATATGTGATCTGGGAACAGTCAAACAGTTGTCGGGGGTAGTGTTCGGGCAACAGTTCAAAACGCTATCCCCTCCACCTCGGGCCAACAGATTAACTGTTCCCAAATCACATATGAAATAACTGTATACTTTGTTTGATAGGTGTCAAAACACCTGAAAACAGGTTTGTATGATACAACTGTCCTTGCATGTGTTTGTTAGATGTCAAGAAAGCTTTTTGTCCACAACATCCTTGTGATTATTTTTGCATTAAATGATTAACAAATTAACAAACATTTTACCATGTAAGTTTCCCATGCACATTTTTTAAATTGTGTCAGTATATAATGATGACATATGATAAAATCAAAACATGTATCAACTTCAAATACTCAATACGATGTATGAGAGGACTGATTTTTTCCTCTAACCCTTTACTCCATAAATACAGGTTTTGATGCATGTTTGACCCGAGTAGATCCAGATCAGCCAGAACATATGTGCTATAAAATCTGGGTCTGCACTGGTAGCTTCTTGGTAAAAAATTAGTGGCTTCTTGGTCAGAAGTAACTGTATGAATCTAGCACTGTTAACAGTGCAGATCCTGATAAGGAGGCACATATGTGAAGGCTGATCTAGATTTACATTGTACGTCTGTGGGATAAAAGCTGTATCTATAGAGTAAAGGGTAAAATTTACAATGCAATTTCAAGGAATCAACTTCCCCAAAACTTATTTCTGCGCATTTAGGCTTATATTGTAATGACATTTATTAAAAGTATGTATCTAATTCAAACAAATACAAAATATGTGATGAACTGGTTTTTTCCTTAAAAGGGTGATGTGCATTACTATGCATGTAAATCATATGTCTTTTGTCAAACTTGTCCTTTCTCAACAGTGAAATATTTACATTTTTTCTTAATTCTATTTCAAAATGAAAAGTCATGCTTCTTACAAAAGAAATAATTGCTGTATTAAAACACACACACATAACAAATATAAATTATTGAACTGTCATGAGAAACTCTGCAATAAAACTAAGGCATGCTTTTTTAATCTTGCATACAGTGGTATCATTATACTTCTTGAGGGTTTATTTTTCGGTCATTTCGAGCTAGGTAAAAAACATTAAATTTCTTCGTAGAGAAATTTTAGCTCATCATCTTAAAGCAAAAATAGTGTAAGTGCAATTGGCATAAGAAGGAGATATACTTATTTTGCACTAAGGTTAGAAATTTAGCTTTTAAGGAATATTCAATAATAAATTTTCATGAATTTATGTCCATACAAAAATGTGATAAATGGCATCTACTAGAAAATTTGGCCCTGCAAAATAAAATGATACCACAGTATTTACTGCGTGAAAGAGTAAGCATATAACCGGAATAAAGTGTCAAGAAAAACTCTGCTGCTAAAACAAAATGTCCCGGCAATGGAAAAGGTGACAACAACTTCCTGCTCGTATGACTTATTGGTTGCTATGGTTACTGGTTGCTAGAGTTACATGTAGCCACGATTGTCTCGGTTCTGTTGGTTATTCTCAAAGAACATGAAGTCCTAAATGAATAATAAGTAAAAAACATTTTAGTATGATGATTTTCAATGCTTTACTCCATGGGTATGGTTTTAATCCCCATGGCAACCAGTTTTGATCCAGATCATCCAGCACATCTGTGCAGTCTGATCAGAATCTACATTGGTGGTTACTTCACCCCTCCTGTACAGATACACCTTTATTGCTAGGGCGAACAGTTTAGATCCAGACCAGCCGGCACATCCCTGCTGTCTGATCAGGATCTGAACTGTTCGCTTTTTGATTCCTTAGGATATTTCTGACCATAATGCGACCAGTTGTGCCAACGGATGTGCCGGCTGATCTGGATCTACACTGGTCGCAGGAAAGGTTTAACATTTCATGTATAGAACGCATCACTGTTTAGTATACTAAACATTTCATACACAATGTGCTGAACTGTTTACAAAACATCACATTTAAAGAATGCTTAACATTTTACTCCATAGAGATAACTTTTATCACATGGGCAAACTGTGTAGATCCAGCTCAGCAATCACATCTCTCTAATCAGCATCTACACTATTGCTTTGTGATTCATTAGATTATTTTTGACAAAGAAGCAGACAGATGTGCCAGCTGATCTGGATCTACACTCTTTGTTCTTGCAATAAAAGTTTTATCAACATCAAAACTAGTAGATTTCTAATGTTTAAATCAAAAGAGGCACTGTCGCAACATGTTAACCATTTCCTCCATATATACACATTTTTATGCATGTGTGACCAGTGTAGATCCAGATCAGCCAGCACATCCATGCCATCTGATCAGGATTTGCACTGGTCTCATTTTGGTCAGAAATAACCTAACGAATCATAAAGTGAGCAGTGCAGATCCTGATCAGGAGGCACGCATGTTTTCGCCCATGCAATAAAGGTGTGTCTACGGAAGAAAGGGTTAAATTCATCCACATAAGGCACTGGTACAACATCACAAGAGGTAAAATGTTCAGATCACTAAGTCACTGATAACAACAGATGAAACAGGAACTTTGAAAGCCACTAAACATGGCAAGGCTTGGTTTGAGACTGTTTTGGGCAAAATGGAAATGCATATTACTGCCCATGTTGCATAGCCCCTGGTTGAGCTCAACTCAATATTTATACTAGTAACATCACAACATGTAAAGCATTGCTGTCAAAATCACAAGGAACACTGTGGCAACATGTTAACAGTGATGAAATCACAAGGAGTACATGTACAACACTTAAACCTTTCCTGTATAGATACACCTTTATTGCTAGGGCAAACAGTTTAGATCCAGATCAGCCGGCACATCCGTGCCGTCTGATCAGGATCTAAACTGTTCGCTTTTTGATTCATTATCTTAGTTTAGACCAAAATGCGACCAGTGCAGATCCTGATCAGACGGCACGGATGTACCGGCTGATCTGGATCTACACTGGTCGCACATGCGTAAAAATGTGTATATATCAAGGAAAGGATTAAATATGGAAATCACGATTTATTTTATAATGGCAAGTGACCAAAATCTTGAGTGTGGCCACTAGCAGCAGATGGTTCTCTGTGTGTTAGTTGGTTGATGTTCAGCATACAGGGGCAGATCCAGAAGGCGTTTAGCAGGGTTGCTCAAATCTCCCTTTCGGGGTCATACTTAAATTTCATGGGGATTTGGATCCACCCCTGTAGTTTAATTTCAAGAAGGTACAAGTTGATTGTTATACTTATCATTTAGTCAGGCCCCATAGGATTAAGGGAGTTAGTTTAGTGACTTTAAAATAAGCATGTCTATAGAAAAGGTGTCTTTGGAGATATTGTTTTACCTTTTACTTTTTACTATTTGGAAAGAATGTAAATTGTCTATTTTTTACATAACGAGTGGCTATTTTTTACATAACAAGTGGATGATTTTGTTACACATTTTCAAAAAATAATTCTATTTTTAACATGATGTGCATAATAAATAATGCTGCCTGCACAACTGAATGGTGTCATTTCAAGAAACAACATCTCCTATAAGACACCTTTTTCTGCGACACTTCTCATATAATCTGATATTATGAACTATGCAAAAGAGTGTTAGCTGTACAGCGATGTATCTCAGTCATATAAAATACAATATAAATATGAGTTAAATATTAAAAGGAAACAGGGAATAGCCTTGAGTTCCAAATGTTATCAACATCTCCATCTATCAAACAAAAGAATATTACAGTACCAAAAGTGGTCTTAGCTATATTTTAATAACCTATACCGGCTCAAAGATCATTACATAGAGACTGAAGACCAGTCACAATCTCTTGTTTTAAATCTGGTGTAAAATTCAACCAATCATTTGCTTAGGACTACAGACTGGTCCTGCTATTTAAAATATTTGGTAAAATTGAACCAACCAGCTTCTCAGGACTGGAGAATGGTCTCAGTTTTATGATCTTGGACCTGATCCATGCAATGTATAGAGAAAACTTACAATCAAGAATACAGCTCCCAACATGACGGCTTTCATCTTTACGTCCAGATCCATTGGAACTATGTGTAGAAAATAAAATGCATACTCATTGACACTATATTGGACATAGTATTAATTTAACTGTTAACTCCATGGATATGCCTTATAAAACATGGGTGACCAGTGTAGATCCAGATCAGCTGGCATATAATGGTCAGAAATAACCTAATCAATCATAAAGCAAACAGTGTTAATAATGATCAGATGGCACACTTCCTGGTCAGAAATAAACTAGTGAATCAGAGGTGTAGAAATTTTCTTTGACCCACTCGCCCTGCAGGCCGAGTAAATGAGTAAGTGCACTTGCCCTTACAGAAAGTACACTCCCCCTTACATTTTAAATAAAATACTTTCTGTTGCAATTTTCGTTTTTCTATTTGTTCTATCTCTTTCTTACTGTCTCGCTTGCTCTCTTGCTTTTCATCATCACCCGTACCTTGTGTAAAAAACGTTATCTTCATTTGTTTCGACATTTTGACATACAGCGGGAAAATATGTGCACTTGCAGCCTCGTTCTGATTTGGGAAACCCAATACGGATAAAAATAAATCGCTGCTTTTACCTTTACATTAAACAGTCAACCTTTACATCAGAAACGTTCCGAATACACCGGAAATCGAATTGTATTTTGTAAACAAAGTGAAAATATTTCATTTTTCCGAAGAAAACACATGTACTTTGCTGAAAAATTTACTCGCCCGTTCCGTCGAGTGTTTCGGACGCTTCACTCGACCCAACGGATCATTTACTCGCCATGGCGAGCGGTCAATTGGAATTCTACACCTCTGTGAATCTAAATGCAAACAGTGAAGATCCTGATCAGATGGCACAAATGTGCAGGTAGATCTGGATCTACACCCATCTCCCATGTGATAAAAGTTAAATTACTGGGAATTAACTCGTATCTACTCAAGGCCTAAAGAATCTCATCACTTAATAAACAAACCCTACCAGATGGCAACTTCTTTTTAAATGAAACAAAGTTACCAGGATATTTTTATGAATATGATAAGGAGGCCATAATTCTGTCAGATACTTCATCTTTTAATGCAAAGGCTATAACTTATTGCAGCAGTACTGGAATATGAAAATCAATTTGGCTCTTATATGTAAGTATAACATTCTTCCAGCTTAACCCACATACTTTTCACAACCCAAATGTTTTTCATGTCTTGATGAATGAAATAAATAATTACTGCTTCAATCATAAAATTAAAACCAATTCCTATCATCAGAATACTTACATGAGACTCCGAAGTTGTCAGCATCTGTGAAATACTCTCTCAGAAGTCCACTCCACTGTTTGCTGATCTTTCCTACCTCTGTCTGTCCGTCCTTGGAATGTACCTGCAAGTCAAATCTATATTTAGAAGGCTATTAAGAAAGCTTATCAAAATACACTTACTGTTATACCATTATATTTCACGCAAGTTTGAATTTCGCGTATTTTGCACTAACATAAATGCACAATTTTAAACACCAGCGAAATTACACCATGTGATGATATATTATGTTTTCTTGCATACCGGATCAGGTCATCCGGTGTTTTCACCCGTGTAGGAAATTTCGATCCTACACCCCCCCGTGTAGAATGAGTATCGTGAGTGACGTCACGTCTTCAAGTATCTGAGGTAATATATTCAAGTTAGTGACGTCATATATAAAAATGTTTGCGTTAACGTCAATATTTCAGCATAAGGAAAATAAATTAGTTTGTATACTTACACAGAAATTTTATAAAAAATAATAGGTATGCAAGAAAAAGTATCTTGCATGAGACATTCGGTAAAGATAGAAAAATCTGTCACCTCGGGTGAACTGTTTTGGCGGGAACTCGGCAGAGCCTCGTTCCCGCAAAACAGTTAACCCTCGGTGACAGATTTTTCCATCTTCACCTCACACTCATGCATGATACTTATATTGTGCGAATTTATGCCCACATGAATATATTATTAATGGCTTCTCCGCAAAAAAAATTGTCCCTGCGAAATTAAATGATATCACAGTAATGTAAGCAAAAAATAACATTTGATATAAAAGAGACTTTATTAAAATACAATGAATGTCAATGCCAACCAAAATCTATGTTTAGAAAGCTTATCAAAGGACACTGAATGAACAGGGCCTCCATGGTCGAGTGGTTAAAATCAAAGGGTGAGAATCATAGGCCCCTATTTGCTGTGGGTTCGTCCTCCCTGAGTCAGAATCTCTATCATGTGAGGAAGCTGTTTAGTTAGCTTAGAGAATGTTGGAGATTCTACTCAGGTTCCTGCCCATGTCTGAAACAATGCCCGGAGAGTCACCTGGGGTTTTCCTCCAGCTAAAAAAGCTTTTAGTCAATACTAAGATATGCACTCACAGGTGGTGCAGCAGTTAAAGCAATAAAATCTACATCAACATTCAATGCACCTGCTATTAAAATTAATAAACATTAAACTCTACAGATTTCCAAATACAATTAATAAATGTTATAACTATGAATGTCAAAATCTGAATATTAAAATAAATGTCAATATATGCAAATTAAAATCAATGTCAATATGTGCATATTAAAATCAATGTCAAAACCTAAATATTAAAATCATATCACAATCTGAATATTAAAATCAGTATATGCATATTAAAATTCAATGTCAATATATAGGATTTAAAATCAATGTCAATATACATGATGTGATATGAATATTAAATTCGATATCAAAATCTGAATATGAAAAATCAATGTCAATATATATGCATATTTAATTAAATCAATGTTGATAAATGAATATTAAAATCAATGGCAATATATCCATATTAAAATCAATTTTAATATATGCATATTAAATTCAATGTCAATATATGCATTTCATAATCAATGTCAATATAGTGTATGCAAATTAAAACCAATGTCAAAATATGCATGTCAATGTCATACATGAATATTAAAATCTATGTCAATATATGAATATTTAAATCAATGTCAATAATTAAATATTAAAATCAATGTCAATATATAAATATTTAAATCAATGCAAAAATATTATAATGAATATTAAAATCAATGATTAAATCATATAATTTAAATCAATGTCAAAGCAAACATTCTATGATAACTGACAATGAAAATGAAGTTTCAAAATGTTTTGTGAACAAAAGAATAGACTTACGATAAATTCCTGGTCCCACTGACAGCAGGGTCCAGAAATAATACAACATGGTCCTGTGATGGAAAGCACCTCCTGGTGCTCAGCATTCATGATGGAATACCGAGGCTCTATACAACTCTGCCTGAAAGGTTATGAACACGGCATTATGTAACAATTTGTTATACCTTCACATTTACCACATTTGACAAATGATGCACATACATTTGTGGGATAAGATTTCATGGATTTCTGTTTCATCTGTACTTCTTCTTGGATCTCAATTTTTTTAACTATATTTTAAGTTCAATTCTTTATTTCTTGGTGGTTTTAAATGTGTGGAATGATTTGGGTTGGAGGTTATAAAACTAAGTTTGGAAACCAGTCTCAAATCTCAAGCATCTGATTGGCTGAAATGGCGACTGGTCGCCATTTCAGCCAATCAGATGCTTGAGATTTGAGACTGGTTTCCATGCTCAGTTTTATAACCTTGGGCACTGCCCACTGAATCCACAAAAATTAGTACCCGATGAATATTTTACAGTACATCTGGCCAACTGTCATACATTTTAAAAACCAGTAAACACATCTCATACATTTAGGGTATTTCATGGGGAAAAGGCACTTTTGGTGATATTTTTTATACTTTTAAATTATTAGTATTATTTGGAAAGATATTTTTTTTTTTCTCTATTATTACAACTTTTGACTATATAAAAATGTTATTTTCATCACAAAAATGTGGTTTGCAATGTTATGTCAATAATGGTCATGTCATTTCAAGGATTGGTGTCAGCATTTAACACTTTCTTTTATATATACGCCTTTTTACGCGTGTGTGACCATTGTAGATCCAGATCAGCCAACATATCTGAGCCATCTGATCAGGATCTGCACTGGACACTTTTTGGTCAAAAGTAGCCTAATAAATCAAATAGCAAACAGTGCAGATCCTGCTCAGTCGGCACCGATGTGCTGGCAGATCTGGATCTACACTGTTTGTCCATGCCATAAAGGTGTGTATATGGAGGAAAGGGTTAAAGAGCACCGTTTACAATTCCATTACCAATTAAATATTTTATGTTCAAGAGGTAAGCCTTTATTCTATAAATAACTATTTCTTTTAACATTGTATTAATGCTTCCTTATTATTTAGACAAATACATGTACCAACAAAGGTTAGATAAACACAGACTCACTGTTGTTTTACATATCCAACAACTTGCCCAACTGGGGCTTCAATAGTGACTTCATGTGCGAGAGCATCAATACAGGCACACCAGGGGCAGCCGGCACAACACTTGAATTCTCGCTTCACTCGGATGATCTCCTAAAATATTGAAACATAACATGTTAACGCAACTAGCATCAATTTTGATAGCCGTTTCACAGAAGTAATTGGGGTTTAGTTACCATAATTCTTTTTATAACTGATTCCTAAAGTAAGATTTTCCATTCCAGCAGGTAAATGGACATGTTACCCTGAACATTTGAATAATGGATGCAAAATGGTGGAATGAGACATAGTTTTTTAAACAATACTTCTTACTTTCATACATAGAAAATGTCTTTTTATTTCTTTTTCTTCTCTGAATCTGTCCTTACATTTTGAAATCAGCACTTACCTGATTCAGTCTGCCAATAATGTAAACGTTAATCAACAGTTACCTGGTTCAGACTGCTAATTATGTAAAGGGTAATCGGCACTTACTCAATTAAGTTTGCTAATAATGTAGAAAGTTATCAGCAATAACCTGGTTCAGTCTGCCAAATTTGTAAAGGGTAATCAGCACTTACCTGATTCAGTCTGACAATTATGTAAAGGGTAATAATCAGCACTTACCATGTCCAGTCTGCCAATAATGTAAAAGGTAATCAACACTTACCTGATTTAGTCTGCCAATTATGTAAAGGGTTATCAGCATTATCTGGTTCAATCTGCCAATAATGTAAAGTGTAATCAGCACTTACTCAATTCAGTCTCTTTAAAATGTAAAGGGTAATCAGCACTTACCTGGTTCAGTCTGTTTATAATGTAAATGGT
This sequence comes from Corbicula japonica, assembly GCA_038501625.1. Taxonomy (NCBI): domain Eukaryota; kingdom Metazoa; phylum Mollusca; class Bivalvia; order Venerida; family Cyrenidae; genus Corbicula; species Corbicula japonica. Next base: position 583,398 of record JAZAYU010000102.1, on the reverse strand, counting down.
AATCAGCACTTACCTGGTTCAGATTGTCGGTGATGTGAATGGTAAAACTTCTCTGGGGGCCACAACACTGTCTGGAGCAGGCATCAGATTCTGCAATACAATTAACATACCTATCAGTAGGTGTAAGTGCAAGAAAAGGGAAATTTGAAAGCCAACATACATGACAAATATGAAAACTGTGCAGTCTCAGTTTGACTCAGCTTGATCATGGGCAGTAATGGAGATACATATTACTGCCCACAAAAAAAAGTAACTTGTGGCTCTTCCCCAGAGTGAAGACAGGTTTTACAGTTATTTTATGTACAGTGAAACCCCGCTTATAAGACCACCACTGGAACTGGGAAAAGGTGGTCTTAATAGTGGGGTGCTCTTTATATACTGGTAGAAAATAGTGCAAAACTGTCAAATGGGACATTGGAATAGTGGTCTTTTTAGCAGGGTGGTCATAATTTCGGGGTGGTCTATGAGGGGTTTTACTGTACGAGCTTATTAAACTCTATATTTTTAAATATGCACAAATTTTAATCACAACGAAGAACTTAATATCAGAAATAAATAAGTGTAAATCACTAGGTACAGTTATTCCTTACAGGATATTTAAATATACAGACTAATACAACTAAATGAATACTGCTAGATTTCTGCATGAAAGTCTTCCCGATGAAATTAACCCTTTCCTGGATATTTACGCATTTTTACGCATGTGCGACCAGTATAGATCCAGATCAGCCGGCACATCCGTGCCATCTGATCAGGATCTGCACTGGTCGCATTTTGGTCAGAAATAACCTAATGAATCAAAAAGCGAACAGTTTAGATCCTGATCAGACGGCACGGATGTGCCGGCTGATCTGGATCTAAACTGTTCGCCCTAGCAATAAAGGTGTATCTATACAGGAAAGGGTTAAACAAGCAAATTTGTTGAATTTATATCCCCCGCCTAGTACTGGTTATTACTAACACAACAGCTGAAGTCATAGGGCTTTATTTAGATATTTATCATGGATGGCAAAAAAGGTGAAAAAAAACTTCAGATGGTGAAAAGGGTTGGGCAGCTCACCAGAATATAAAAATGAGACAAAAAGTCTTCAAGTTGTTGAAATGAAGAATGCAGTAGTAAAAGTATAGTGCTGTATTTAAAAAAAATCCATGCAGAAGTTGCATAGAAGTAGCATATAAACGAATACCACACTATATGCATAGTGCATAACTTTTCAAAGGGCCATAACTCTGTGTTAAACGGTCAGACCAGAACAAGACAACAATATGGGCATCTTGTCTTGGTATTGATGGTTTCCATAGATTACTGCTGAGAAATAGCAAGGAAACAAATACTGCTCTACAAGCAAAATGCATAACTTATCAAAGGGCCATAACTCTGTGTTAAACAGTCTGACTGAAACAAGATGACAATATGTGCGTCTCCTCTTGGTATCGATGGTTCCCAGAAAGTTTCATTAAAATCCATCCAGTAGTTGCAGAGAAATAGTGTGGAAACAAATTATGCTCTATTTGCATAAGGTATAAGTTATCAAAGGGCAATAACTCTGTGTTAAACAGTCTGACCGGAACAAGATGACGAAATGGGTATCTCATTTCAGTATTGATGTTTCCCAAAAACTTTCATTTCAATCCATCGAGAAGTTGCAAAGAAATAGATCGGAAACAAATACTGCTCTATCATGCATAAGTCATCAAAGGGCAATAACTCTGTGTTAAACAGTCTGACTGGAACAAGACAACAATATACACATCTCTTCTTGGTATTGATGGTTCTCAGAAAGATTAATTGAAATCCATCCAGTAGTTGCAGAGAAATAGAGGAAAAGAATACTGTTCTATAATATGCATAATGCATAAGTTATCAAATGGCCATAACTCTGTGTTAAATAGTCTGACAGGAACAACAGGATGATATGCGCATTTCCTCTTGGTATAGATGGTTTCAAGTAAGTTTCATTGCAATCCATCGAAAAATTGCAGAGAAATAGCGTGGAAATAAATACTGCTCTATATGCATAATGCATTAGTTATCAAAGGGCAATAACTCTGTGTTAAACAGTCTGACTGGAACAAGACGACGACATGCGCATCTCTTCTTGGTATTGATGTTTTCCAGAAAGTTTCATTGAAATCCATTCAGTAGTTGCAGAGCAATAGTATGGAAATGAATACTGCTATATATGCATAATGCATAAGTTATCAAAGGGCCATAACTCTGTGTTCAACAGTCTGACTGGAACTAACGACAATATGCGCATCTCCTCTTGGTATGAATGGTTCTCAGAAAGATTCATTAAAATCCATTCAGTAGTTGCAGAGAAATAGCGCGGAAACGAATACTGCTCTACGTATAATGCATAAGTTATCAAAGGGAAATAACTCTGTGTTAAATGGTCTGACTGAAACAAGACAACGACATGCGCATCTCCTCTTGGTATTGATGGTTCTCAGAAAGATTCATTGAAACCCATCCACTAGTTACAGAGAAATAGCGCGGAAACGAATACTGCTCTATATGCATAATGCATAAGTAATCAAAGGGCAATAACTGTGTTAAATGATCTGACTGAAACAAGACGACAATATGCGCATCTATTCTTGGTATAGATGGTTTTCAGAAAGTTTCATTGAAACCCATCCGCTAGTTACAGAGAAATAGCATGGAACAAATACTGCTCTATATGCATAATGCATAAGTTATCAAAGGGCAATAACTCTGTATTAATGGTCTGACCAAAACAAGACAACGATATGCGCATCTCCTCTTTGTATAGATGGTTTTCAGCAAGTTTAATTGAAATCCATTCAGTAGTTGCAGAGAAATAGTGCGGAAACAAATACTGCTCTATATGCAAAATGCATAAGTTATCAAAGGGCAATAACTCTGTGTGAAATGGTCTGACTGGAACAAGACAACGACATGCGCATCTCCTCTTGGTATTGATGGTTCTCAGAAAGATTCATTGAAACCCATCCGCTAGTTACAGAAAAATAGTGGGGAAACAAATACTGCTCTATATGCATAATGCATAGGTTATCAAAGGGCAATAACTCTGTGTTTAATGGTCTGACCGAAACAAGACGACGATATGCGCATCTCCTCTTGGTAAAGATGGTTTTCAGCAAGTTTCATTGAAATCCATTCAGTAGTTGCAGAGAAATAGCGCGGAAACGAATACTGCCCTATATACATAATGCATAGGTTATCAAAGGGCCATAACTCTGTGTTAAATGGTCTGACCGGAACAAGACGACGATATGCGCATCTCCTCTTGGTACTGATACTTCCCACAGAGTTTCGTTGAAATCCATCCAGTGGTTGCAGAGAAATAGCCCGGAAATGAAATTCTGACGGACACCGTGACGCCATGACACCGTGACGGACGGACAACGCCAAAACAATATCCCCCTCCCGATTTCATCGGCTGGGGATAATGATAGTAGAGTCTAAAATGTAAGAAAGAAAGAAATAAATCCACTTGCCTTCAGCAGCAAAGAAAACTTGCTGTCCCATGGTGTTCTGTATCTTGTATTTGTTGGCTGACTCCCAGCCAGTAAAGGCTGAAAAACATTAAAAATGTTCCACGATATTAACCCTTCACTCCATATACAATCAACCCTGTCTTTTAAGATGAATCAAAAGAAAACCCAAGAGGTCTTTAACCTTTTCCTCCATGTATATGCATTTTTACGCATGCGCGACCAGTGTAGATCCAGATCAGCCGGCACATCCATGATCAGGATCTGCACTGGTCGCATTCTGCTCAGAAATAACCTAACAAATCAAAAAGCGAACAGTTAAGATCCTGATCAGACAGCAAATATGTGCCAGCTGATCTGGATCTAAACTGTTCACCCTGTATCTATGGAGGAAAGGGTTAAAGACCAGTTGTCTTTGTTTACAGGTTAATTTGTTCTTTAAATCAGTCAGTGGGGAAAAATCTGGTCTTAATCCACAGCTTGTCTAAGTTCACAGGAGATCTTTAGCATAGGTTGGAGGGTATATCCTGTGTGCAACATGTGTAGTTCCAGATCTACTGACACATCTGTGCCATCTGATCTGGATCTTCACTGGTCACTTCTACGTCAAATATAATCTAATAATTTATTAATCTAACAGAAACAGTGTCACAGTAGATCCTGATCATATGGCATAGATCTGCTGGCTTTTGATTTATTAGGTTATTTCTGACCAAAAAGCGATCAGCGCAGATATTGATCAGACAGCACAGATGTGCAAGCTGGTCTGGATCTACAATGGTCTCACCTGTGTAAAGAAAGCGTATATATATGGAGGAAAAGGTTAATTCAGTAGGTAACAACTTAATTCACATAAGGTTTGAAAAGTTTAAGCTTTTACTCCACGGAATGTCCTAATTCATGTGCATCCAGTGTAGATCCAGATCAGCTTGTGCATTCATGCAGCCTAGTCAGATCTAAGATAAGACATTACATTTGTTTGATTTTAATTATTTCCGATTAAAAACAGGACAGTTTTAATCATTATCATGATCAGACTGCACATTTCTGGTTCTACATTGGTTGCACATGATAAAAGTTGTACTACCCTTTCCTCCATATATACGCATTTTTACACACATGTGAACAGTGTAGATACGCCATCTGATCAGGATCTGCACTGGTCGCATTTTGGTCAGAAATAACCAAATCAAAAGCGAACAGTTTAGATCCTGATCAGATGGCACGGACATCCTGTTCACCCATGTAATAAAGGTGTTTCTATGGAGGAAAGGGTTTAGGGTTAAATTTACTACAAATGATTCCCAAGGCTTAAATGTCTTCATAAATGTTTAATGAAAATAAGAACTGAAAGCTTTTATTCATTCAATGTCAAATGCATGACAACTGAGAAAGTAAAATGAGCTTACTCGTAAATTATGCAATAATAAGATTACCTGAAACACAGCGTTTTCAATTAGCTAATTTCTATCAGGTATATGGCATAAAATGTAATGAGCCTCAGGGCTTTTATGCATATAATAAATTCGGTAGGGAAATTGTTTCAATTTTATTTGTTACTGTTTTAACCCTTTCCTGTACAGACACACCTTTATTGCTAGGGCGAACAGTTTAGATCCAGATCAGCCTGCACATCCGTGCCGTCTGATCAGGATCTAAACTGTTCGCTTTTTGATTAATTATCTTATTTATGACCAAAATGCGACCAGTGCAGATCCTGATCAGACGGTACGGATGTGCCGGCTGATCTGGATCTACACTGGTCGCACATGCGTAAAAATGCGTATCTATACAAGAAAGGGTTCAAATTTTAAGATGCATATTCACAGTTCAGGGTGGAATACTTTCCTATCTTGGATATTCACTGTACCACAATTATAATGCATATAAATGACTGAACAGGGGTAAATTTAGCTGTAATTCTGTGCCCAAGGTTATAAAACTGAGCATGGAAACCAGTCTCAAATCTCAAGCATCTGATTGGCTGAAATGGCGATCAGTCACCATTTCAGCCAATCAGATGCTTGAGATTTGAGACTGGTTTCCAATCTCAGCTTTATAGCCTTCAGCCCTGGACTTATGGGTATATTTTAAGATCTGTTGTGAGTGTATTTTACTGCATTAGTCACATTATTAACACATTCAGCTTGAATTATATTCATTTGTACATTGACACTGTAAGAATATTACATCGTACGTGTATTTACTTTGTTTACAGGTCTTCTACAGTTAATATTATAAATTTTTGCAACACTCAATATTTTTGTCCACGACAGGTGAACATGCAACTTTAACCCTTTTCCTCCATATATATTATATGCCTTTTACGCATGTGGGACCAGTGTAGATCCAGATCAGCTGGCACATCAGTGCCATCTGATCAGGATCTGCACTGTTCAATTTTTGGTCAGAAATAACCTGATAAATGAAAACACATGTATACCAGTATGGAGAAATTTGTCTTCTAAGTGAAAAACCATTACATGTTAATATGGTACCATATAACAAGCGAGTAATTATTTTACATCTAATAAATTCATCCAATTAGCGTTCTTTAATTATACCACGTGACCGTCCAATATTTTCCTGTATTGGATCCAAAAAAGTCTGTATTTTTTTCATATTGGATGATTAAGTGCAAATGCACTTTACCATAGTTTTACAACGATAAAAGCTGCTGACTGTAAAAATGATCCGAATGAAAAAAAAACATGTGGTCGTGTAGGCGCTTGTCTTTAAATACACACTGAGACGAGTAAAGCGTCTGGTGAGGTTTGATGCAGGCAATATGACGCAACTTGTCAAGTAAGAGAAATGTAGAACTTAATAAAATATTGGACCGTACAATATGGAATATATAAAGTCATGCTTCATTTATTAGATGTAGAATAAAAAGGTTACTAGACGTTTTACTGTACAATACGGGATATATATGGACTCGTACACAGCTTGAAAAGTCATATTGGACTCGCCAACAGCTTGTCCAATATGACTTTTCAAGCTGTGTACTCGTCCAAATATATTCCCGTATAGTACAGTAAAACGTCTAATAACCTATTATTACAGTACACACCTTCTAGAAGCTCAACCTGCTGTTTGACTAAAAGTTGGTCAATTTGACAGAGGTACTCGAGTCCAGGTGGACATCCTGGGACACCCTGTGGTTTGGCCATCCACTGTTGCTGAGGAGGTGGCTGCATGGGCATACCTACAACATTAAACCATACAGAGATTATTTGTTGATTCTGTTAAACTGTGCATGCCAAGGAAAAAGCTGTCTTTGGTAATACATTTTGACATTTTAGTTGTTACTAAACCCTTTCTGTTGATGGATTTTTACCATCGTAGTTGATTCAGTGGCGCATAAACAGGCTGAACCAAAGTTAATCCAATTCCCATACCTAGACCTCAATGTTAAATTCCCGATGTTCAATGTACATTTAACATTTTTTCTATCATCTTAATTTCTAAACAACCATAGATTGCTGTGAAGATCTACATTTCATCTATTCAAAAACACACAGGAAATTAGGGGTTTACACACTTGTAAGAAAATTACTGATCTCTAACAGAACAGACCCTATTTTAAATGTGTTATGGCAAATATGGTGCCAAAAATATACGTCCGCTGTTCCAGAACTAGTATGCCTCTACCAAACGAGATATTGGCATGAAATCGCTTTCATTTATTTTCCTGACATATTATTCTTGCAAACAAGTCACAAACAAGCCGATTTCTAACGGTTAAGAGGCCCCCAAATGAATGCACTTTATTCGAATGGACCAAGGATCACCGATTATTATGATGGTCACCAGGAATGCCAGAAAAATATTAATGCACAATACATAGATTCAGTTGGTTTGAGGTGAAATACCTTGCTGACCATAGGGGGCACCCTGATAGGGAGGTTGACCATATCCTGGCTGACCATATCCTGGCTGACCATACTGGCCAGGTGGTGGTCCGTACCCTGGTTGTCCGTATGGTGGCTGACCGTAACCAGGCTGTTGCGGGGCACCTGAAAATACAGTATAACCTTTGTATATTATGTCCAATATAACCCATGTGCATCTCATGTACATCTAGACATCCATATTCATGCCTACTGATCTGGACCTTAAATGTTGGCTTCTTGATCAGAATTAACCAAACGAATCATACTATCCTAATCAAACTATACAGATGTGCAGGCAGACTGGGATCTCAGACGTAACAAAGGCACAAACAATTTATAACCTCATAATGTTGTTGTTTTTGTTTTTGTTTTTTTTTCATAAATACATGTACATGTTTGACAAACAAGAAAAAAACGTCGCCACGCGCCGAAAACCAGGTTTTCATTTAATACTTATACTTTTGTAAAGAAAATATCTGATATGAAGAAAGTGAACTTCTATTTTTAGCAACAGTGACCTTGATCTTGATCACAGACTTCTGAGTAAAAATCCCGAGATGCGTCTTGGTATCAGCTACCCACAGAAAGTTTGGTGTCAATAGATCACAGCTAAGCCAAGTAATAAGGAGAAACCTAAATTTCTATTTTAAGCAAAAGTGACATAGACCTTTATCACAGACACCTGGGTATCTAAGTAGTGTCTTGATATAAGCTACCCACAAACCAAGTTTGGTGTCAATAGGCCGAAGAAAACTCAAGCTATTGAGCAGAAACTCTCAAGCTGCATCTTGATATTAGATACCAACACTAAGTTCGGCGTAAATATACCAAAGCAAACTCAAGTTATTGAGGGAAAACTGAATTTCTATTCTAAGCAACAGTGACCTTGACCTTGATCACAGATACCTGTGGCAATCCCAAGCTGCCTTTTGATATCAGCTACTCATATACTAAGTTTGGCATCCAGTAAAAGCAAACTCATGTTATTGAGGGTAAGATGAATTTCTATATTTAGCAAGTGACCTTGACTTTTATCACAGACACCTGGGTATCAAACTCAAGCTGCCTGTTGATATAAGCTACCCACAAACCAAGCTAAGCGTCAACAGGAAATTTAGCATCAACAGATAACATTCACAAAATACATAACAAAAAATCTAAGTCAAAAAGGGGCATAACTTTGGCAAAACACTGTCAGGGGTTATGAAACTTGACCTGAGAATTGGTACTGTGATGTCAAACAATAAGTTTCCAAGCTATACTTTAAATGGTAACTTAGAAAAGACAACTTTCACAAAAATTAAACAAAATTTCTAAGTGAAAAAGGGGCATAACTTTGTCAAAATACAGTCGTGGATAATGAAACTTGTCCTGATAATTGGTATTGAGATGTCAGACAACTATGTTAAGTTCCAAAGTTGTATCTTAAACGGTTTCTGAGAAAAGACAACTTTCACAAAAAACTTCACAAAATTACTTAGTGAAAAAGGGGCATAACTTTGTCAAAATACAGTCAGGGATTATGAAACTTGTCCTGATAATTGGTATTGATAGGTCAGACAACTATGTTAAGTTTCAAAGTTGTACCTTGAACAGTTACTGAGAAAAACACAACTTTAACAAAAATCTTCACAAAATGTTGACGCCCATCCACCTGCCCGCCCGCCCAACGACATACCCCAATCTAATAACCAGGATTTTTCTAAAGAAAACCTGGTTAAAAAAGCATCTCTATGTCATATAACAAGAGTTCCAAACTGCCTAATCAGGATCTACACAGTTTGCTTTTAGATTCATTAGATTATTTCTGACCATGAAACATATAGACACACATTAAAATCCCTACATTATGGACTAAAGGTTGAATAAAAATCCAAATATTGCCAATTTAAATATTTGCAAATTAGCCCAACACTAGAAAAATGTGATATTTGCATTAATTTAGTACAAGTACAAATTGGGTTGCATGAATTGATTATTGGACAGTTTACATTATAAATAAATAATATATGAAGTTCACAAAGTTAAAGTGATCCCATTATTCAAAAGTTCATTATCGCCATGCTCCATGCTAAGCCTTTCAAACTGTCATCAGGAGAATGTTTTTGAATTCATCTAAGATTTGCTTGTTCCAGTTTACAATTTCAATAAATAAAATATATGATCTAGTTTCAGCAGTTTATTGATCCTAAATGATCAACTACCATACTTATGGTATCTTGAAACTAGTCAGCTTTTCACCATCAAACTAAGCAATATTGCCTGAATTTGGTGTAGCATGGACTGCCACCATGTGTGTGAAATGAATGGAAATGAATGGAAGGAACAAACAAATGCGAAATTTAACCTGCTTGTTATATATTGATAACACAGTAATCATGAAATAATATATAATTTATATATTAACATAAAAAACTATAACTATTTTCTGATAATTTTTGGCAACATTAATGGTAATGTTCAAGGAAAAATATATAAATAATGAGCCCAAAATCCAAAATGATAATTGATATATGAGAGTATCTCTGATAGCGGATTCTTTTGTATTATTTGAGTAAAGTATTAACAAATGCTGAACACTTGTTTGCTTAAAATACAGGTATTTAGAAATAGTGATAAAAAGCAAACAGGGCAGCACTGAAATGTTGCACTTTTATTTGCATTTGGTTTAACTATATGTGACTCCCATAGCACGCAAGAGGTCAATCGGTTATTGCCATAAAGGAAAAGAGTAAACTTTCCTGTCAACCTCTATGCCTACACACTTTATCTCATGGATGGCCGGGGAAAATCCAGATCAGCCAGCACATTCATCCAATCTGATCTGGATCTATGAAGTGCTTTATAGCGGAAAATAAAATGAATTTAAAACCATACAGTGTAAATCATGATCAGATGACTAGTGCCCAAGATCATAAAACTAAATCTGGAGATCAGTCTCAAATCTCAAGCATCTGATTGGCTGAAATGGCGACAAGTTGCCATTTCAGCCAATCAGATCCTTGAGATTTGAGACTGATCTCAAAACTTAGTTTTGTGATCTTGGGCTCAGAGGTTCACACTGTTGTCCATAAAATAAAAATCCTAACTATGGAGTAAAGGGGGTAATATGTCAATTTCAAGGAAAAAAGTAATGATATCCCTCTACCAGTAGAAAACAACTGTTGTATCATTTAAAGGGGTAGATTCATGAAGGGTCAAAATTGGCCTAAAATTATCTCAAATTTTCAAATTGCATTTACATCACTGAAAGTGTGCTTTTTATAATCTATAATGGTTGTTTTCTTGAACAGATAAAAAGTGAAGATGAACCCATAAACCAAAATAAAAAATTAAGTATGTCATATATGTCTGAAATTTGAAAATGTTTGCCAAAATGCAGTTTTTTGTTAATTTTTCATCATATTTTGGTGATTTCATATTGGGCACAGGCTTCGACCAAACTAATTTAAAGAATTTTCTTTGTATAAATGTGTGCTGAATTTATGGTCAAAATTTGATTTTGGTCAAGAAGTGTGCCCTTATCGAAATCCTCTAAAATGTGTTGTGAAAATGGACAAAAATATGAATTTTTGCACATTTTCCTCATTTTTAGCAATTTTGATGGCCCCTTGTCAAACACCTTTAGCAGTTATCAATAAAAAAAAATTAAGATATGAAAAGTATAACTATTTATGTATTCAATGGCATTAAAATGTAAGTTATGTAACAAAATTTAAAATTTTACATATTTTTAGGCCAATATTAGGCCTTCGTGAACCTACTCCTTTGAGAGTAAGAATTTTTGTGCTTAAACCGTAATTGATAAAAATGAGCAAGTATAATTTCACACTGTTATATCAGTAGATAAACAATTACTTAATAAAACTTTGCTTGGTTTTGAATTTACCCATATTCCCTTGCACAAAAAATGCAAAAATTTAACAATTGCTAAATAAAATGACCCTACAGTATTTCCTCTAAAAATCATGTTTCATTAGCAAATCACTTCCCAAGACAGAACTATGTCACGTCACAGCTATTGATTACCACAATCTCAACATAACTTTATCTTTACAGGTCACAATTTCAAACACTTTTCTCTTATTTCTAGTCTATCTAAACCCTTAACTCCATGGGAAATTGATGATATCCCATGGGAAATTGATGATATCCCATGTGAAATTGATGATATCCCATGTGAAATTGATGATATCCCATGGGAAATTGATGATATCATGGGAAATTGATGATATCCCATGGGAAATTGATGATATCCCATGGGAAATTGATGATATCCCATGTGAAAACTGTGTAGATCCAAATCGAACCAAGACAATGATTGGTGGGCAACTACCGTATACCCCCGTTTTAGCGCCCCCGGGGGCGTAACATTTTATGCGAAAATAATAATACCTTACAAGTTTACCGTTATTGTTAAAGTTGTGATAATAAAAAGTGTTTAACAGTTTTCAATTGATTTGTGTTGGAATAATACTGGATTATTGTCAGAAAAGGTAAGATCTAATTTAATTATTTGTACTTTTTTGTAAATTTTAAATGTCTTTCTGCCCCTGATTGAAAAATTTTAGAATGAAAAAGGGGAGGGGGCGTTTATTAGGGGGGGAGCGTTAAAACGGGGGTATACGGTAAATGGTGTGTCTAAACCTAAGGCAACCAATATTTAATGATGTGTCTAAACCAAAGAAAACTAAATGATGTGTGTCTATACCTAAGACAACATAATTGTATATTTATATCTCTAGATCAATCAAATGAGATCATTTTATTACCAAAAACAGATGCCTCAATATAAACTTGTTGGTTTCTTTCTGTGCTGCTTGAGATAATGGTCAAGATCATGCTGATCAGGTCATCCAGTGTTTTCACCCGTGTAGGAAATTTCGATCCTACACACTCATGTAGAATGAGTCACGTGAGTGACGTCATGTCAAGTATCTGACGCAATATATTCAAGTAAGTGACGTCATTTATAAAAACAGTTTGTGTTAACGTCAATATTTCAGCATAATGAAAATAAATAAGTTTGTATACATACACAGAAATGTTATAAATAATAAAAGGTATGCAAGAAAAAGTATCTTGCATGAGACATTCGGTAAAGATAGAAAAATCTGTCACCTCGGGTGAACTATTTAAAACAGTTAACCCTCAGTGACAGATTTTTCCATCTTCACCTCATACTCATGCATGATACTTATAGTCCATAATGGAAATCTGAGCTAGCCCATGGATAAGGATTCAGAAAATTTCAACTTATCCAATCGGATTTTCAACTTGTCCCGGGCGTCGGGCTAGTAGGTTGTGTCTATATATAAGACAATAGAATGGTGAGTCGAGCTAGTGGGTTGTGTCTATACCTAAGACAATAGAATGGTGTGTCGGGCTAGTGGGTTGTGTCTTTACCTAAGACAATAGAATGGTGTGTCTACACCTAAGTCAACAACTCAAAGGTGTGTCTTTACCTAAAACACATAAATGACATGTCTATACCTAAGATAAATGCCTTTTGTGTCTATAACTAAGACAACTCACAGACATATTCATACACAACTTAACTGGCTGACTAAGACAACTCAATGACGTGTCTATACCTAAGACAACTCACTAGCATGTTTATACCCAAGACAATGACTGGTGTTTCTATGCCTAAGACAACTGAATGGTGTGTCTATACCTTAGTCAACTCACTGACAATTGTCTAAACTCACATATCTTGCTGGCAAACTGACTAAGAAAACTAAACCTAAGACTAAGGCATGTCTATACCTTAGACAACTCACTGGCATGTCTTTACCTAAAACAACTGAATAGCATGCCTATACCTAATACAACTAAATTGCATGTCTATACATTGGACATCTGAATGGCTTGTCTACACCTTAAACAACTAAAAATGTGTGTCTATTCCCAAGACAACCTTAATTGGCATGTCTTTATCTCAAACAACTGAATGGCTGTCTTTACCTAAGTCAACAGACAGGCATGACTATATCTAAGGCAACTAACTTGTGTGTCTGTATGTAAGAGAAGTAACCTTTGTGTACATGTATGCTCTGTGTTTACATTATCTTATATTCTCAGATACTTCCTTGGCAACTTCCTATTGATACTTCCTATTTCAATGTCTCTGATTATTCAATTAATTGTTAATTTAATATGGGGTTAAATAAAACAAAGGCAAGTCCCAATGAGTCAAATGTTGATTGTTTGCCAAATAACAGTGCACTTTTAACTAGTACTTCCTTTTCTGTTCAAGAGCTCATTTTGCAATAATAAATTGGTATCATTCTTTAATAAATGTCTGTGATAAGATAAAAGCCTTTATAAAAGTTTATTGATTGAAAAACATTATCTTTTTCTATATGAAGTTTATGTATTGCTTAACGCAAAATTGTAATGTCTTTTCTGTGGTGTGATAAGCCAAAGTGGTGTAACTGTTATGTTTTTGGTAGCAGTCATCTATAGATCTTGAGTGGCAAAAATTGACATTTGTACAAAAATTATACACTTAGGTGTTGTATAGTCTTTATAAAGAATACCCAGAATGATTCTTTTAATAATTAAAAAATGTCAAACTTCTGTCCTTAGGTTGATCAGTTTAAACAAATCAGGTGGTCAGGATCAGAGACCTGTCTCCAGTCTCACTAACCTGACTTTGAACCTAGTACAAAGCCTTAACTCTTAACTCAATATATAGGGATTTTATTGCATGTGTGACCAGTGTAGATCCAGATCAGCAAGCACATCAGTACTGTTTAACATAGATCTACACTGGTTGCTTCTTGATCACAAATAACACAAAGAATCTAAGTCAACAATGTAGATCTTAATCAGATGGCATGATCTGGATCTACACTGTTTGCCCACTGAAAACAGCCATATCCCATGGAAAAAAGCCTTAAGTAAACCCAACAGTTGCAATAAGCCTGTCAATTTAATAGTACTTTCAAAAACAAAACAACACTAATGTTAATAAAACATATGCAGATACCTAGAGCCCTGGAGGTGAAGTCAATTAAAACAAATTCCGCATACTAACACTTGTGTGTTATTAACCACATTCTTTGTATTTATTGCTTCATTAGATTTTACCATAATCCCTGGGTCACTTATTTGGCCATTTTTTGGGCTGAATATGGGCCCCATTCCCCTCTCAAAGTATGTTTTTTCCCCTATGTCAGAAAAAAATTCCCCTTGAAAATCTAAAAAAAATTAAAAGGGACTCGAGAAAATGCATGAAATTGATAAATTGCTTTATTTTGTAAGTCTAAAGTCACAAAATATACTAGTTATTATAATCGTTGGTAGAACACAGTGTTATGATTAACAATCATGTGACACTTCAAAGTCAAAACATGCGTATATGACTTAAAATCCCCCCTTTTTGTCTAAAACGACGCAAAATTCCCCTTCATGAGGGTATGGGTACCTGTCCCCAAAAGTTGTCTAGTGCACTGAATCCCACAATTTATCCCTTAATATGTCACAATGACAAGTAATGTAGACCCTGTGCTAGTTCAGGGTTTACACTATATTTTATGCAAACCACCTAAATGATAAAAGAAATGAATGAACCAAATTAAAAGATAAGCCAGTCTATTTCAGACTTTTATGGGTCAAAGGGTTTATTATTAATGAATTTAAAGGAGTATATGACAATAAGTTCTAACGGACAGAATTTTTTAAAACTTTGCACAATTAAAGAGAATTCCTTCACAAAAAAAATGATATAAAGAAAAATATAGCTTTCCAGGCTTGATTTTGAGTAATCGCTCATTATTAGACCCCTCTATACGGCCATTTTGAAGGGATTTTGAGAAAACGCACATATATTTTTTAAATGATTGTTACATCTGGAATTCCTAATCAACACCTTATATCTATGCATTTTTTTGTTTGGAATTATGTGTATGTATGGTTTTGGGTGGAATTATGTGAGATTTTTTTGTATATTTGAAGAAAAAACTTTAAAAATGACCAAAATATCCAACTAAAAGGGAGACAATTCAGTCCCTGACTGGAAAAAAATCTATATATCTTTTTTTGTAACGGACAGATTTTTTTTAAACTCCATAAAATGACACAGTATATATTTCTAAACAAAACAAAAACATAAAAAACAGGGGCATCCAGGCTTATTTTTTTACTATATTCATTCAAAGTTGGTCATATAAGTAAAAAATATCTCTAATTTTAATTCAATTCTAAAAATATCCATCATAACATGTATAAATAGATTTATAACATGCTCATCAAAACTAATTTCATATTTTGAAAGAAATAACTATTTCTTTATCAAGAATTACAGTTACCACATTTCTTTCATAAAATTCCCACAACTGCAGCCCTGAGTGTTGCCATAGTTTCCATACATATCGAAAAACACCTAACACTGATAATGAATGAAAATCATGTAACAATCCCTTATGCTACGGTCACAATGTGAAACTGCCACCGCGCGATTTTTAGACATCGGCCGATTCCTAAACTTGAATGCCGCCGGGCGATTTTTTACAAATCGGTGCGAGTGTTCATGAATAACTGCCAGTAAAATGCCGCCTGACGGGGCCCGGGCGGCGGCAGGCGGTTTCTAAGTTCCGAGGTGCGTGTGCCGTCATCAGGATGTCGGCCGATGGCAGTTAGGCGGCAGGCCGGCCACCGTCAGCTTTAAACTGCCACCGCCCGGCGACCTGGCGGACACCGGCAATATTTCACCTGCCACCGGCCGGCAATCGGGCGTTCTAACTGCCACCGCCCGGCGCCCGCCCGATAATCTGACGGCGGCAGGCTAGTTTCCGAGGAATTAAAAATCTAGATTGCTCTCAAAAGTTAACATTGTTCTCAAAGTATCTAAAACTTTCAGTAGTTTAAATTGTCAAGAAGATGCCCCCTAAATGCAGCGGAAAGGGTAAGAGCAAGGCGCCAGCCCGCAAGCGCATAAGACAAGAGCCCGATCCCCAGCAGGAACACAGCAACAGCAGTGAGGATGAGCATATTTCCGACATAGAGGAGGAAAACGACAAGGAAACCAGCAAGGGAGCCGAGCAGATCGACGAGAACATATGCGATTTCTTCGAACAGAACAGTTTCTTTTATGATCTGACGCACGAGTCATATAAGGACAAAAAGAGGAGGGACAGCACCCTGGCCGAATTTGCTTCGGCGCTTGGCTCAGGCTGGACGGGAGACAAGATATGGAGTAGATTCAAAAGCTTGCGGACCGATTACGGCAAGATTAAAGCTCAACTCAAGAAAGGGAAAAGCGGATCCGGGGCCAAGAAACTGACACAGAAACAACAGTGGAAGTTGAGGGCTTTCCAGTTCCTTGAGCCGTACAGCCGCAAAGGAGCCTGCGACACCCAAGACACAGAGCTCGGACAGGTAAGCATCAGCCAGGACAAGTTTGTTATAGATAGGCATGAATAACATGCGATAGAAGTTTTCATAATGATAACTTTTATCTCATTTTTGTGTCAGCAAGTGTAGGCAGGGTAACTCTTAGGGGTCACTTCTCCGCCATCCACCTGTTCGTCCGTCCATCCGTCCGTCCGTCTTTCTATCTTGTCTGTCATGCTTCTTTATTTTGCAACAACTTATGTTCTTCTTAAGCTATTGAAACGAAACTTCACACACTTAATTATCATGGAAGGGGCAGAAATCTGATCAAGGGTCATAACTCCATAAGGCTTTTTACGAAGTTATTGCCCTTTATGGACGTTGTTATTTTTACATATATTTTGCCCGCAGATGACACACGAGTTCCGCGGAACACCCAGCTATTGTTATTTATGTGCTTATGCTTCCAGATTCCCCAACTGTCGGATGAGGACGACGAAGACGATGAAACCCCCTACAATGACGACACGTTAGTGCCACCTTCTACGTCAACACAAACCGGCCGTGTTCAGCCGAAGCAGCAAGGAAAGAAAACCAAGGGGTCGTCGGACCTGGTGTCGGTACTGAAGGAGGTTTTGCAAGCTGATCGTGGTCAGGAGAACGACATCAGAAAAACGGTGAGTTCCGACATATGTATTATGGGTTCAACGGTACAAAATGTTCACTTTAACACGCATTATTTTTATGCTGTCATACGAATATTTCATACAAGTCTTCACTTTTAATCCAGGATTATTTCCATGGTATTAAAGCCATACAAATAAATTTTCATGGGATAAATAACATTGCCATTATGCCAACGTTATTCGCCTCTACCAGTTAATCATATCAAAATCCTACATTGTTCTCTTTTTAGAAACACACCGCTTTAATGTTTACTGCTCTGTTGTCGGTCCTGATAATTTTACGTTTTATCACGAATTCTTCTGCCCATGTGAAGTTGGCAGTAAAACAATAATACCATACTTCTCTGCTGCCAACTTCACATGCATTGTTGTTTACAGGTACAGGACTTGGGGAAGGCACCGGATGCCAGGCAGGCTTGGGCTGCATGGTTTGCCTCTGTTTGTCAGGACGTCCCTCAAGAGCTGTTCAGGGAGTTCCAGAACGAGACATTCACAGTGTCCATGAGATTCCTCCAGCAGCAGCAGCCCCAGCAACGGTCGATGTGGCAGCCCCTGCCGCCCTACCACCAGCAACCGATCTGGCAGTCCCCCAACGCCCCAGCACCAGCTTTGCCAGGGTCATGCCAGCCACCACAGTACCATCATCTACAGCTTCCGCAACAGCAGCTCCGGCCGTACACATCCACCCAGGACGTACAGAGCTACACAGTAAGTTGCTTACTTCACAGTCATATGATAATTCGACATTATTAGGTCTCCCCAATTTTTAACATGGGTAGACATATTGTTTTTGCCAGATTTGTCTGTCCGCCCGCCTGTCTGTCTGTCACAAATTAAGAAGAACCCAAGTAGAACCACCGAGCCAGCTGACAGCTTTATCTCGTGAGAAATGCAAACACCGTCACTTGGGGGTGCCGAGATTCGAACCCCAGCGTAGAGAAACTTTGAAATTGAGAGCCAAATACTATAACCCCGCGACTTACGTGTCTCCAATATATGGGCCGTGACATGAGAAAATGTGCCTTCGGGATAAGCAAACTGTGTAGATCCAGATCAGCCGCCACGTCTCCGAAGTATCCGACACTCGTCAGAAGTACAATAAGGTGTGTACTACAACTGCCGCTTGTCCAGAACAATCTTGGAAATTCCACTGAAGCAGAAAATCTGATCTTGGTCCACACTGTTTGAAAACCCCGAAGTTACATTTTCTCATTTAGGGCCCTACGTATGTACAGTACTGAACATAAGTAAATCGACAAATAACCGGGACCAGGACCATTCTGAAATGTTACGCCATATTTGTTAAACGCTGTACATAATTAGGATCCTGTAGTGAGACGCTGAGTAATTCGGCGGCTCACCAGTATCCAAATTATGAAATCGCTAAAATGGATGAAATAACGGCAAAATTCAAATAACCGCCACCACTACCGGTACCGGAAATGACTTCAATTTAACAATGTTCAGTACATCTGTATTTTTTCAGACTATCAGCTTAGGTGAGATGGGCACCTCATATGGTAACCCCAGGTCAAAGTCAGCCCAGCCGTCATCCAACATCATACAACAGGCATTCAATGCAGCTATTGGGCCGACCGCCAACACACCCAGTCCGGTACTGACATCAGAATATCAGCCGTCGCCACAGCTGTCAACTTCACAGCCACAACAGCCGACACAGCAGTCCACAGATCATGGCTCCCTCAGCCTTTCTCTCGGCTTATCCTCTAGGCCGCAGGATTCCAGCTTGGAGTAACACCTAGAGGGTTATGTATTATGGATGTCTTTTTGGATTATTATGTTTGGCTTTGGCTTATAGGGAGTGTAGAGTAAATATTTGTGTGACTTATGTATGGGCTTGTGATTGAACTTTGTTGGAACTGTTCTGAACTGTTGACAGTTGAAAGTTTTAATATGTTTTCTTCCATTGCGAGCTATTTTTGTTGCCAGTAATAAACATGATATGTTCTGAGAATACTTTTTTCATTTTAAGGAAAACGACGGTTACATAATTATGCTAGTCGGGGTTCAATATATTTTTAGCAATGTATATTTTATAATAATTATTTTATATTCTCTGACAAATAAATAAAGGTAGACTAAAAAACATAGTGTGACCTTCGTTGGAATTGCCCCAAAGAGACAATTACAGTGATTGGTCATATCATAGGATCGGTTTAAGTTATCAAGCTATGAAACATCTGTTGTCATCTGCTTAGAAAATATCATATTGGCCAACGATGAGCATAATAATTATGTAACCGCTACTTTAAATTAGTACTTAATTATCTCATTTATGCCTAGTGTCTCTACTAATAGATGTTATCTGTTTGTTCAGTTATTATACTGAAAGGTCATTGGCCGAAAATCTTAATAAAGAATAACAAGTTAACATTGTACGACTTGTATTTCAAGAAAATTTCTAGAAGTTGTACTGAAGTAACTTTATTGCATAATGGATACAAGCTATGCCGATAATTTTACTATTACTAGTACAGCAAATGTCACATCATAGATGCATACTAGTACTACAACTTTCAAACCAATTGTCAATCACGTGGTGTGATGGCTGCCTCCTGCCATGGCACACTGCCAACGTCACTGTTGTAGTAGGCCTTGAGGTATGCGCGCAGTTCTTTTCCCTGTACAGTCTGTCGTGGTCCACGTCCTTCATTACGAATCTCTTCCAAAACTCCAGCATCTCTCCATGCCCCTGGTACTATGTCCCCGTTTTCCAGCTCAACGTCCAATTCGTTTGCAGCGATGGCAGGGCGCTGGTCACGCAACACATTGTGGAGGGTCACACAGGCCTTCGTTATCTTAGCAGCGACTCGTGGTTTAACCCACAGGCATGAATGAAGGCATCTAAATCGGGAAGCTAGAATGCCGAAAGCATTTTCTACCACGCGCCTGGCCCGCGAACACCGGTAGTTGAAGATACGCTGGTCGTGGTCCAGTAATCTGTCCGAATACGGCTTCATCATATAGGTACGAAGTGGGAATGCGTCATCACCGACGAGGAAATACGGAATGTCTCTGTCGTCGTTGGGCAGTGGGCTCGGCCTTGGGAAGGCGAGGGTGCCCTGCCGAAGTCCAGGCTCTAACTGAGACCTATTGAAGACACCACAGTCTGAATACGATCCAGGGGATCCCACGTTGACCCAGAGGAACTTGTACTCCGCGTCAACAAGCCCCAGCAGCACGATAGAAAAGAAGCCCTTGTAGTTATAATAGAGGCTGCCCGACTTCCTTGGCTTCCGGATGCGGATATGTTTCCCGTCCAAAGCCCCGCAGGCATGATGGAAGTTCCATCTGGCGCTGAACTTCTCGGCAACTTCCTGCCATTCTTCTTCGGTGCTAGGGGTGGCCCACTGTTCGTCCCTGAACTCTTCAATTATGGCCTGACACACCTGCGGCACAAACAGCGAAATGGTGTTGTGTGCTACCCGAAAGTCAAATTCTAGGGCTCGATATGAGATTCCTGTAGCCAAGAATCTCAGGGTGATGGCAAGCTTGATACCTGGACTTAGCGGCGCTCGGTTCTTCTGACACTTCGTGATGCGGGGCTCTATCCTCTCGAGTATATAGAGGAAAATGTCACAATCCATCCGTAGGAATGATTTAAAGCCCCCACGGTCTTCCATCCGCAGCTCATTCATGAGTGTGTCGTACTGGCCGAGTAGCACTCTTCGCTGCAACCATGGTCGCACCCAACAAGTCCGTCGACGTCGCTGCTGTTGGGCACGCTGTTCTTCTTCCAGCATCAGGAAAGTCAACAGCAACTGTTGTCTGCGTTCAATTCTTCCGAGTCTCCATCTCAATTCGGCGATTCGAAAGTCTCTGAGTCGTTGTGGAGCTACTAGAACCGCCATGACTACAATTTTGTATAGCGGATGGATGTTTGCGGATTTATATTCAGGGGCCCAGTCTGCACTCGGTAGATCGCCGTCCTGCCACCTACCAACACCAACGGGCGCATCCCTGCTGCCTTTCGATCTCCGCCCTGCCGCCGGCAGATATTTTGAAATCGGACGGTGGCATGTAAATGGCATAACGGCGGCAGGCCGGCTGAAGGAAAGTGGCAGTTACTTCCTACCGGTCGCCGGCCGATTTTCGAAGGCCCTCTAGCACACAGACCGAGTAAAAATCGCGCTGCAGCCCGCCTGCCGCTTAACAGCCACCGCGCGACTTCGAAATGCACCAGGCCGGCGCCCGGGCGACTTGCAAAATTGGAAAAAATCGACCGGTGGCAGTTACAATTTTAACTTTTTCTTAAAATTATAACTGCCACCTAGCAGCGTCCTAAATGCCAACTGCCGCCTGCCGATCTTGCCTGCCGCCGGGCTGCCACCGGCCGAATTTATACGAAAACTGGCAGTTATCACGTCGGCCGGTGGCATTTAGTGATTTGTGACCGTAGCATAAATCTTATGATCCATTAAATAATTATACAATTTCTGAACAACAGATTTAAGAGATGTTACTCCAGGTTTGCCTGTGTCGTTTCTCACCAAACAGCTGAGACAATCCATCTAACCCACCACGAGAGACAGCAAGTTTTATATGACTCAAATTCAAACCGGATGCTGCAATTTTCTTTGCCATTTGACATGAACGTATTTTCTATTTGGTTAAAAATTCAAAAGTATCAAAATTAACATCAGTCATTTTCACATGAAAGTAACATTATCTACTTCGGACGTCAAATTATCCGAAACACTTGAATCATTGTCAGGGCAAATTATCGAACCAAATAATTTACGTTTCTTCACAGCTTGGTGATTTCCATCACTAACGAACCTGCCCTTCTTGTTTTTCTCGCTTGAGGCCATCCTCACGGACGATAACTTTGTGAGAAATAATTTGAAATATTTAATCGATTGATTTTACGCAACAGTCGAAGTACTAACATTACTCAACTAACACCGGTCACTGAGAAAAATACATTTCGTGAAACTAGCACTTGCGCAGAACTATGCGCGTAAACTATTGTAATATACTCCTTTAACAGCCTTTTATCCCATGGTATTAGTCATCATCAAGTTTTCAATAATTTCCCAATGAATTCAATGTTAAAAACAGACACAAATGTAATGTTTAGAAAGTAAACGGTAATAACAAATCAAAAACAAATAAAAATCATTTTTAATAAATGTAAATTAATAAAATCAATTTAATTAAAGATAAAATAAAATTTACCATGTGATTTTGTAGCCATGTTATCAGTAAAACTCAAGTATAGTTTGTCCTATACATTGTATTTATAGCTTGAGCTCCCACACTTACAATATATTGTAAACTGTGATTTCAAAATTTTTATCTCCAAAGTAAATATTTTATTGGATTTTAGTCCCCATTATTTCTGCAGATGGAAATTTTATAATCACCTGTATATGAGTCAGTTATAATAACCCAAAGATGGAAACATGCAGATTCATACTAAGGCCATTGTCTAGAAATTCATAGATTTTCATCCTTTCTCATTGCTATAACCTTTACTCAATAAATATGCATTTAATTGCAAGTGCAACAAGTGTAGATCCAGATCAGCTGGCATATCTGTGCTGGCTGATCTGGATCTACAG
Organism: Corbicula japonica; assembly: GCA_038501625.1. Lineage (NCBI taxonomy): Eukaryota > Metazoa > Mollusca > Bivalvia > Venerida > Cyrenidae > Corbicula > Corbicula japonica. The sequence goes on along the minus strand of JAZAYU010000102.1, from coordinate 560,409 downwards.
TGTTTGCCAGGACAACAAAGATGTATCTTTGAAGTAAGGGGAATAAATTTAATTAAAACTTGTCATACTGTTCTATCATTTGTTTTCGAGGGAATGAAATTTTACGCAAAAGCTACAAATAATAAATTTCTACAGGCATAAATAAGCACATTTGTATTTTTCTATTAAAACATATTTTAACATAGTGTAATTTTTGGTGGAGTTTAAATTTGCATATTTACCCTAGAACAAATTATATAAACTTTAAACCCACACAAAATTTAATGATACCACAATATTTAAAACCTTAATCTTAAAATTCAACCAATCACACTGCAGAGATTCAACATTGGTCTTCATCCTCTGTTTTCTGACCTTCATACTCATGGTTCCATGAGGAAAAACAAGAAAATCTGTGAGCTCATGCTCACTAGTGATACCCCCGCTGTGTGAAATATTACTTTCAAAATGTAATTTGCATTTTTCAATAAAGATGCCCTTTGGTTTATGTAATGCACCTATATAGTGATAAAGATACCCTTTAGATTGTGTAGTGCACCTTTATAGTAAAAAAATAAACTAAAAATAGTCCGTAAACAGAAAGTAGATGAGCAAGGAGCATAAAATTGCTTAACACCATTAAGGACTTTAGGAAAAAGCAATATGCAAAACATCAAGCAGCTGCATGTTATAGTTGCTTAGAAAACTGTGAGGGAAATTCTGCATGTTTGTCATCTATTTGTAAAAAATCTAAATATTTGGTAAACAGGAAGTTGATGAGCAAGGAGCATAAAATTGCTTTACACCATATGGGACTATAGGATAAAGCAATATGCAAAACATCAGGCAGCTGCATGTTATGGTTGCTTAGAAAATTGCGACAGAAATTGTGCATGTTTGTCATCTATGTGTAAAAATCTAAGTATTCGGTAAACAGGAAGTAGGTGAGCAAGGCACATAAAATCGCTTTACACCATATGGGACTATAGGATAAAGCAATATGCAAAACATCAGGCTGCTACAAGTTGTAGTTGCTTAGAAAACTGTGATGGAAATTGTGCATGTTTGTCATCTATGTGTACAAATCTAAGTATTCGGTAAACAGGAAGTAAGTGAGCAAGGAGCATAAAATCGCTTTACACCATATGGGACTATAGGATTAAGCATTATGCAAAATATCAGGCTGCTGCATGTTGTAGTTGCTTAGAAAACTGCAACGGAAATTCTCATGTTAGTCATTTATGTGTAAAAATCAAAATATTTGGTAAACAGGAAGTTGATGAGCAAGGAGCATAAAATCACTTTACACCATATGGGACTATAGGATAAAGCAATATGCAAAACATCAGGCAGCTGCATGTTATGGTTGCTTAGAAAACTGCGACAGAAATTGTGCATGTTTGTCATCTATGTGTAAAAATCTAAGTATTCGGTAAACAGGAAGTAGGTGAGCAAGGCGCATAAAATCGCTTAACACCATATGGGACTATAGGATAAAGCATTATGCAAAATATCAGGATGCTACATGTTGTAGTTGCTTAGAAAACTGTGACGGAAAATTAACATGCCCTTTGGTTGATGTAATGCACCTTTCTAGTAACAAAACCAAAAATATTCAGCAAACAGGAAGTAGATGAGCAAGGAGCATGAAATTGCTTTACACCATATGGGACTATAGGATAAAGCAACATGCAAAATATCAGGCTGCTGCATGTTATAGTTGCTTAGAAAACTGCGACGGAAAATTAACATGCCTTTTGGTCTATGTAATGCACCTTTATAGTAACAAAATCTAAAAATATGCAGCAAACAGGAATTAGATGAGCAAGGAGCATAAAATCGCTTTACACCATATGGGACTATAGGATGAAGCAACATGCAAAATATCAGGCTGCTGCATGTTATAGTTGCTGAGAAAAGTGCGACGAAAATTTTGTAACGGACGGACGGACGCACGCACGCACGCACGGACAAGGGTAAAACAGTATACCCCCCTCTTCTTCCAAGCCGGGGTATAACTAGAGCTATCACTGAAGGTGATTAATACCCCCGTAATACTGCTTTGTCAGAGTATACAGAAATGATGTTTGCATCTTTCATGGGTGAAAGTTGAAAAATAATTGAAATCCTGAAAATTTGCTGCAAAAGTTGTGTTTAAAAATAGCAACTTGGGTTTTCACCGGATGTAAACAAAACTGTAAAAGTAGTTGACGTCAGAAGGTTTTGTTGAATCGTGCTCCCCTTCTAAAAAATAATGGACTGATCCAAATGAAAAAAAAAAATGTCATGCAAATCTAATCACGAACGTATGTTAAAAGTTTGAAAACTGGAGAAGTAGTTTGTGTCATAAGATTTTGTTAAATAATGCTCCCCTCAAACCAAAAATGGACTGATCCATAAGAAATATGTCACAAACATGCGCACTTCATGCAGAACATATGATTTCAGTCGATATTTTGAAAACTGTAGAAGTTTGCATAACACGATTTTGTTAAATCATGTCCCCTGCAAAAAATAATGGACTGATCCACACGAAAAATATGTCACGCACATCTACACTTCATGCCAAACATATGTATCAAGTTTCAAGTCAATATCATAAAAACTGTAGAAGTAGTTCGCGTCACAAGATTTTGTTAAATCGTGCTCGCCTCTGAAAAATAATGGACTGATCTACATGAGAGAAAAAAAATTTGCGCAAATGTACCAAGAACATATGTTTAAAGTTTCAAGTCGATATCTTGAAAACTGTTGACGTAGTAAGTGTAGAAGTTTGCATAACACGATTTTGTTAAATCATGTCCCCTGCTAAAAATAATGGACTGATCCACACGAAAAATATGTCATGCACATCTACACTTCATGCCGAACACATGTATCAAGTTTCAAGTCAATATCTTAAAAACTGTAGAAAATATGTCACGCACATCTACACTTCATGCCGAACATATGTATCAAGTTTCAAGTCAATATCTTAAAAACTGTAGAAGTAGTTCGCATCACAAGATTTAGAAGTTTGCATAACATGATTTTGTTAAATCATGTCCCCTGCAAAAAACATGTGTATCAAGTTTCAAGTCAATATCTTAAAAACAGTAGAAGTAGTTCGCGTCACAAGATTTTGTTAAATCGTGCTCCCCTCCGAAAAATAATGGACTGATCCACATGAGAAAAAAAATAGTTCGCGCAAATGTCCTCACGAACATATGGTTAAAGCTTCAAGTCGATATCTTGAAAACTGTTGACGCTGTAAGTGCCACAGACAGACCGCCCAACCAACCAACCAACCAACCGACCGGATGATGACTCCTATATACCCCCTATACTTCGTATACGGGGGTATAAAAATTAGCCCTTTACTCCATATATACTTGTTTTAATTCATGTGTGACCAGTTTAGATCCAGATCAGAATGCACATCCGTGCAATCTGCACTGGTTGCATATTGGTCAGAAATAACCTAATGAATTTTAAAGTGAACAGTGTACATGATCTGATCAGTTGGCACAGATGTGCAGGTTGATCTGGATCTACACTGGTCTAGTATATTCCTATAAAATTTTGACAAAAAAGAGAAATTTCTCCAAACAATTGGCAAAGCTTCTCCCTGGATTGATGATCAAAGCTGATGCCTGCCTGATGCTTCAAGGTTATAATATGATTATTAACCCATAAACAATCTGTTACATTAATGTTATGCTAATTAAGCCACTGTTTATAAATTATAGATTGACTCAAGGTTATGAAACCGAGAAACCAGTCTCTGATCTCAAGCTTACCATTGGTCAATTTTAAAACCAATTTAAACCAATCAGATTGCTGAGATCTTTGACTGGTTTCTATTCTGAGTTTTATTACCTTGGGGATTCTATCATTTATAAACAGTGGCCAATTTATTGATTCTTCATAGAATGTAAACAATGGTAAAGGAATAACTACGCATTAGAAGTACTATATGCCAACTATATAATAGCATCTTTGATACCACAGCGGATAACGCATTAACCTAGCACTGGTCAACTTTTATTCGACACAGGTTCGATTCACACTGACTCAGGACTTGTAGATATATTTTAGATTTTAATATGTTTTATTGTAGCTATGTCCATGTATTGTATATATCTTGTTTCAATTTATTTTATTTTTTTCATTGTCTTGGAGGCTGCTTCCTCCTCACAACATTTAAGAACCCTTTTTACTATTTCTGCGTCTTGAGTATCACTTCTTCTGTTGTAACTTGCCATTATATTAAATGCAGGAACACATGAACCCGACGTTTTGATTTTTCTCAAGGATTATGCTGACATAATTATTTAGTAAAAGTTTTAAAAATATGTATAAAGACATGTTTCGAACCTACAAACTATAAACACTGATGCAAGCATTACCATTTCAGCTAATCGGACATTATTGGAAGTGTTACGCTATATATTAAACAACAATTAAAAATATTAATTAATTGTTTACATGTAATGCCAATGTAAACATTGACAACTTTACTTTGTCAGATTATAGTATAAAATTACTGTCACAGATTGTGTTTATCAATTAATATTGTATTTTTAAGATTGTTTGGACTCAAGGTTATTGTCATTAAAGACATTGGATAATTTTCATTGATGGTCAATGGAATATGATTAACTGTGAACACTGAAGTGTTGCAATCGAGACCCAACTGCTTAATCTGTAATAAAATATTGAACATGAAACTCTCACAGTAACATTAAATAACAAGGTCTTGCAACTTTTTTAACATGACAAAAAAATTTAACACTTTCCTCCATAGACACTTTATTACATGGGCAAACAGTGTAGATCCAGATCAGCTGGCACATTTATGATTTGTTAAATTATTTCTGACTAAAATGCGACCAGTGCAGATCCTGATCAGACGGCACGGATGTGCTGGCTGATCTGGATCTACACTGGTTGCACAAGCATAAAAATGCATACAAGGAGGTAAGGGTTAAACAGCAATGCAAGTAAGTGTTATGGTTAGTTGATAATTTGTAAACACAGATGGAAAAATATCAGTTTACTGCCATGCCGTTTAACAATCAAATGAGTGTCATGGAAATATGCCTTGTGCATGATAACTAGATGTGCTGTTGTAAGTACAGCTGCACTTGAAAAGCATGAAAGGTAAAAACTAAATAGGCTTTACCTTTCCTTTTAAATCAGAAAATAACATACAAACATTGTTGGCCTTGTGGACTCACATGTAATGTTTACTATATTGATTACAGATAACAAGGGGACCAGTCGATAAACCTAATAGAGTGAAATTTCTATTATGACTGTTTTTATCTTCTAGGAAGTATTATTTTTTCTTGCAGTTATATACATGTACTGACTTTAGCGCCCATAGAATTTCAAATATTCTACACCACTTATTTGTTGAAATTACACTCCTCAACCACTTAATCATTAAGGGTTTATTAAGTACTGAATATTCATAAGATAATGATGTCAATTCTAATTATGTAAAGTGAAATTGTGACGATCAAAAAGTAAATAAATAAGTTTACTTTAAGTGAAGTTTTAACAATAAAGAAACCATGTTTACTTCCCTACCCACCATTCCATTTGGGTTTCTTAATTGTTAAAACTTAACTTACTGTGGTATCATTTAACCCTTTCCTCCATAGATACACGTTTATTGCATCAGCTAACAGTTTAGATCCAGATCAGCCACCATCTGGCTCCAAGGTTATAAAGCTGAGTTTGGAAACCAGTCTCAAATCTCAAGCATCTGATTGGCTGAAATGGTGACTGGTCGCCATTTCAGCCAATCAGATGCTTGAGATTTGAGACTGGTTTCCAAACTCAGTTTTATAACCTTCAGCCCAGATCAGCCTCCATCTGATAAGGATCTAAAAAGTTCGCTTTTTTAATTTGTTAAGTTATTTTTTACTAAATTGTGACCAGTGAAAACATTGATCAGACGGCACGAATGTGCCAGCTGATCTGGATCTACACTGGCCGCCTTATGTGTAAACATGCGTATATATGGAGGAAAGGGTTAATTGCGTGGGGCCTAATTTTCATGTATATGACACAAATGACAGTTTTGCACTGATCTAAATTTGCGCAGTTTTAGTCACAAGTATTTCAGATTAACAGATTTTTTTTCGTGGTACTGATGTTTCTGTTGCAGAAACAGCACACTTGTATCACTTACCATAAGGTGGTGGTTGCTTGGCCATAGTACCGTATCACTGAAATAACAAAAAATATATCTTTTTATGATATGATATACAATTGAACACATTAACCCTTTCCTCCATATATACGCCTTTTTAGGCATGTGCGACCAGTGTAGATCCAGATCAGCCGGCACATTAGTGCTGTCTGATCAGGATCTGCACTGGTCGCATTTAGGTCAGAAATAACCTAATGATTCAAAAAGCGAACAGTTTAGTTCCTGATCAGATGGCACCAATGTTACGGCTGATCTGGATCTAAGCTGTTCGCACATGCAATAAAGGTGCGTCTATGGAGATAAGGGTTTAACAGCAATCTTTATTCTTATTTCAATCATCTCCTGAAAAGCATTATGCTATCGAGACCTGATGAAAAGTCACTAAAATGTCCTTTTATCAACTATTTTCTGAACCAATCATGATTGCCTAGAAAATTGCCAAAGTACATGATAATCGCCTTCATTGTCAAAGAGTTTCGAACTGTATATTTTAGGATGCGTCAACGGGTAAGACAATTCTTAAAGATGCTTGTAAAAATACAACAATTCAAAGAAAAGACAACTGGTAGAATAGACAATTGATAGAATACGACACAATATCAAAAAATATTTCAACCTGTGACAGTTGACCCAACTATTGTGATGAGTGTTTTGCTTAGGCCATGTTGTGCAGCTGATTATTAGGGCTTTGTTATTAGGGCTATGTTCTTAGGGCTTTGTTATTAGGGCTTTGTTATTGGGGCTTTGTTCTTAGGGCTTTGTTATTAGGGCTTTGTTATTAGGGCTTTGTTACCATTGATCAATGGTCTACTTGATAATGTTTTTACCTTGAATTATGTAAACCTGTTATGCACCATGAAAAGTGAGTTTGGTGTGAAGCAGTGACAGTTTTAAACTTTTCAGACAAAGTTCATGTGTGATTTCATTATATTTTTAGCAGTGTTTCAGGTATCCCATGTCAATGAATAAATTAAAATAAATTTGATAAAATTAGTTTGTTTTTTATAACCCAAGTTCCATCGGACTGCATTTTAGATCTAGCCATTCAACAGTTCTGGTACTTCTGCCTTCTTCCGGTATATTTTTAGCCCAATTGCTTACATTTTTTAAAAGTTTTCAACAAAATTTTATGGTAATATATTTCTATCAACTGTTCTTTCTAAACACTGTCGCATTCTACAACATGTCCTTTCTGTCAAGTATTGTATTCTATCACCAAGTGTTTTATTCTATCAAGTGTCTTTCCGTTTCAACGTATTGTCGTGCATCACCCTGATGTATACACTTCACTATGTGTGGTAATCACATTAATTAAAGTCTTACCAAAATCTTGAATTTATTTTTCAGATAACTATTTAATTTCCACTCACCACACACAAAATCTTTAAGCACTAACGTAATTCAAGTGACAATGGTATTCAATGGTAATAAACTTAAACATGACCTATCAACTCAGGGTTGGATGTAAGATTTTCATAAAGGGGTTTGTTTGGGATAATCTTAGGGTAGTTATATAATAATTCAACCTTTTAGCCAATTTACCCATGAACATTATATACTACTGCCCAAAAAGGGGGGTTTGAGCACCACCAGTGAACCTCCTCTAGATCTGCTGGTGCAAATGAGCAAAATTTTGGATTACGCAATGCATGCACAATGACAATCAGATCAACAGGTTCTGCTGCAGGCAACTTGAGAGTATTATAGTTATGAATTTTAATGAGGGGCCAACATGTGTGAAAAACAGCAATTATCTTGTTGAGAATAACGCCAACTCAATTATATGTGCAACGTTAAAGCGCTATATGTGACGTAACGTCACTTCCGTTGTTGTTGTTTTGTAGATGCGATTAGACTTACGTATAATTAAAAGGATCGAACCTGGAGTAGTATTCTCTCTTACATTAACATATCTCTAACCAGTTACACAATCAGAACCTTTCTATTGTCTGTATCACTGCTGGTTCTTGGCCTTCAGGCAAAATATGAAAATGATGAGACAGATTTAAAATTTATGTCTATGTTAAACAACTTTCCTTAACTTTGAGTATCAATGAATTTGAAGAAAGAATTAAATTAATGATTGGTTACAATGTATTTAACATGAAGGGAATATAGGCAGAAGAACAAGTTAAAATAGGATTATTTATATTTTCAAATTTTCCTGGATTTCCCATTATCCTAGAAAAAGTGAATATTTTCCACTTATATGCCAAAACTGGTTATATTATGGTGTCAAGTGATGCTATATCAATATTACCCTAGATGTTCCCTTATTTAAACTAGATGGGTGTACAGTGGCCTAAAGTAGTAAGTGGGAAAACAAAGTTATAGCTAATGTTGAGTTTTGTGAAGGCGAGACAGACAAAGCTATCCCTATGCATCGCCTTTTCTTCAAAAGGGCGACACAAAAAATGATAACTTGGGTCTATTTAATTTAGCCCATACATCTGGACAATTTGCTGTGCTATACCCATGGCATTTATAATGCTATACCCAGTGCTCAAGCTGGCTGTTTTAAAATAATAGCCACAAAATTTTTGAAAAATATATTAATAGCCAAAGTTTCATGTGTTGTTTTCACATGCATGGGAAATAGCATTATAATTATTATTTTTTTTAATTCAGATGATTTTATCTAAGATAACATCTATTTTATGAAGATTAGCTATTTACTTTATTAATTTGACCTAGTCAATGAAAATAATTGGCTTTATGTAAAATTACAGACGATTTTTGATAATATAAGGCATTCTTCACTTCACTATTGCAGACAAAATCATTTGGATTCACTGCTATGTAAAATTGTTTTTTGTATACCACAAAGGTCTTTATACTTTAAGGAAGTCTTAACCAAACCATGTAAAATATTGCATTAAAGTTTTGGGCCAAATAATTTAATTCACATAAATTTTCTGCTTAGAATGAGTTTATATGTTAATGGGTAGTTGCAGACGATTCGGGACTAGACTGATGATATGTCAAAAATAGACGTCGAGAAAATGGATGACAAATGTAATTACTAATAAACTAGTAGAAAATTGCAATGTGAAATAGCATTTCCAAAGCAAAAAATAACCAAAGCAGCTGATAAAACACATTCTATGAGAAAATAAGTATTTTCTCCGTTAACATGGTTAAAAAATCGGCAATTCGTACTGCGAATTTTCGTCCTATTCATTACTTGAGGTACAGTATCCAGCTAGGTTTTTGCTTCAATGGATTCAGAATTTGGCCCATATTTACTATAAGGTTAGAAAAAAGAACACATCATTTATTCAAATTCTTAAAATATTTGTCTGCTCTGTTAAACATATGATAGGGGAATCCCTATCAGTAACAACCTTGTCATGACGTATATGGTAATACCCAAAGTTTACTGATTTTAATCGGCGATTACAAACATCAATCATTGACCTTTAGGCAAGGTGATTATCTTTAGTGACACTTTGTTAGTTCAATTAGGGGATTAACGACCTACAATTATCAGAAATGTGGTGACCGCTCAGGGCAAAGTGAATGCAAATTAGCTAACAATATCTTGCCTTTTTTGACAATTATTTAATCGCCAAATTTTACCGCTAATTGTTTGAAATAATCGACAAAAACGTAAAATTATCGCAAATGGCGACAATGTCGACTGACAGCGTGAGCACTGCTATACCACACATTTTTATTCATTCATAGCTTATGTCTGAAAAATAAGAATTTTGTTTTCATTTTGGAGCAGGGTGGGGTGAGAACGGTACATGCTGTTTCATTCAGAGCTTATGTCTGTTGGTATCACCTGCAACAGAGTGTATGATGCTAAATTGAGGTGTGAAAAACTGTTTGCCAGTATGATGGCATGTTTTTGTGACCCCCTTAACATCTTTGAGAAGGTGTTGAGATGACATGATCAAGTTGAATTTCATTTTAAAAGCAGGTATTTTATTCTTTCCATTTGTCTTGAAGATATCTTACATTTAAACTGTCTATACCTTCAGAGCCACAACAATAATTCCAAAATGAGAAAACTCTAAATTTTTCAGCTTCAACATGATTCAAACTGTAAATCTCAATTAGGTCAGTCCACTTAGTATTTAATTCTGCATGGTAAGTATTAAAAATGCTGACTGATATGAAAAAGACCTCAGCTTGTAAATAATGTCAGGCCTTTTTTCGCCAATCATTAATGATTTACACGCTACTAAATAACTTCATAAGTAAGGCATAAATTCGCATGTAATGGTAATATTATGGATCATAGCTGGGCTTTTCATCCTTATATAGCAGAGGTTATATTAGGCCACTCCCAATACAAAAATATGGTGAATTGTTTATACAGCAAAGACCTAGCGCAAGCTGCTAAAATCCTAAGCAGCTTGACTTAATTAAATCTTCTTTGTTAAGATGATAACTTAAAAACATTTAATACCTTACTTAAATTAAGATGTTAAGTAACAAATTTCGAAATAGCTAAAATCAATGAATAAGAATTTCTATATTTTAAAATTTAAAATAATTAAATTTCAAAATTATGCAATAAAGAGTTTATTGCCTGAAATACTTGGTTACACGTCCAAAAAATGGATCAAAATCCTCTGAGGAGAGTTTGAAATTGTCTAAAAAAATAAAGTTCTTTAAAAAAATAAATTTAAGTTGAAAAAAAACTTATTACAGTACTTTTCAAATTCACAAACTAAAACCCATCTTTCAATTAATTTTGTTTTCCCAAAATAAACAATTATCGCGAATAAATTTCCCAATTTGAAAGGCCAGGGCCTCTTCCCAATTTTCTAATGAAAAGCCCTGCATAGGTTACATGTATTTTCAGATATATTTTCAGATATTGTCAGAGATGGCCAAGTGTTAACATCGGTGCACGACAATTCGTCGAAAGACACTTGATAGAATACGACAATTGACAGAAAGGACACATGGTAGAATGCGACAGTTTAAAGAAAGGACACTTGATAGAATTGTATTTCCGTCGAATTTTGTCGAAAATTTTCGACAAGTCTTCGAAAACTCCCAGAATTGAAAATACAAGTGTATGCGGGGTATAAAACGTGTACCGGAAATACGGATGAACAGCTAGTTCTAAAATGCGGCCCCGATTGAACTTGATTTACAAAAAGAAAATTTATTAACAATTTTATTTAATTTATTTAGTGAATAATAACTGTCATTCTGTCTAATAACTAATACACAAATATAAGGTTATTCTGTTTAATAACTTATGCAGGAGTTTTGATGGGCATTCTTCCGATGGTGATGCTTGATCTTTAATTCTTGCCACTGCCATCTGCACTTCTACAAGTGGCTGGTCGGGCCCATGATTATGTTCCGATTCTTTTAAAATTCTGTTATCTGCCTCCGTTTACAAGACCTTAATTCGCACTTCCAGTATGTTTTACCAGTTTTATCATCACTTTTGTCTTTACTAAATATGTATCCTTCTAACGAGAGTTTTTCCGCCCCTAGAACTAGTAATAAAACTAGGTGACTTTTCCATCTTCGACTACAGAATGAACAAGAGGAATTGACAAGTTTTATAATTTTATTGCATAAAAAGAAATCAAAAACAGTTCTTCGGGCATAGCGTTCATACTTACCATAGTAATTGTGAATGGTCATTAACAGATTAAATTGTCAAATTACGAGAACATATTACAAGGTAAAATTAAATCAAGTAGAACATCACTCAGTTGTAACTAGGCCCTCCTGCGACACTTGGTCGAAACAAAACATTAATCACAATTATTCGTTCAAGTGTCGCAGGTAAAAATATTTTTCGACAATGTGTCGTATTCTATCAATTGTCTATTCGATCAGATGTCTATTCTTTAATTGTCATATTCTATCAAGTGTCTTTCGACGAATTGTCGTAGATCCGTGTTAACATTACCTAATGGTGTTAGAAAATAGTAATGCACTATTAAAGTGCTGAATAACCCTTATCATGAAAAATATCAACAAAGAAGAAACAAGCCACACTAAAGTCAAGTGTGAAAAACTCTTTTTTGTGAGAAATAAAGAAGAATGTAATTTTTCTGAAAATGAAATGTGCTGTGAATTTTTACTAGACATCATTCTGTCATATGCAACATAGAAGTTCTTTGTTGATACTGCAAATGTTAAAATGAAAGTAGACATAAATTATAGAATATGAAATTTAAACTGTCTGTACTAAATCATTTGTCTGCTTTTCTCTTTGTTTTAATGAAAACACATATATATGTGGTGAAAAGGCAGCTTAAGTTAACTGTAGACAAAGTGATTGACAGTTTAATGAAAACAGAAATAAAAGCATGGTCAAAATTTTAACATAATAATTTAAGACACAAGATGTTCCGAAAATAGTCTTCCATATATTTTTCACTGTCACAATTAGCTGTTTGGATTAGAACTTTCCAAATCTCTCAGATTAAAAGATTGTGAATAAAAAACCTTCTGTTGTCAATGTTATACATGTTGATAGAGATGTGCATATACAAATCTTATCCCTCTAGCATTGCAAAAGATTACGAACTTTGTCTTTCATTCGGAACAGACGATGATTCGGAATCGCCCAACTATCTGCATTCTATCACACGGAAAGTAGTATGGTCACCTAAATATTGCGAACACTGTCGTTCTTAATAAATAAAATGCACAGTCTTTATACTATAAATTAATTCATATAGTTTACCTGCTTTTCACCTGTTAATTTATATCGCTCGGATTTCCCTTGTTGGTTTATTTTCGATTTTTTTTAACTCCACCCACTTGTTGAGTGTTCCGAGACAGTCTATTAAAATGCGGTCCCCGTAATTCTTTGACTGTTTCACTGCGCATGTCTGTATTTCATCATTTTCTAAAAACGACGGAGAAAGGGTGTACGTAATTCTTAATCTGCGGCATTTGGTTTACATGCGGTCTTAATTCAACGAAGATGCTAAGAATATTTATTTCAAGATCATAACCCACTAAACACATTAAATTGTCATTTAAAGCTAAACTGACCTGTTCTTTCATTACTAAAGGGAAGTCAGTGGCGCAAACTGTGCTTTTGTATGCAACATTTTTGAGTTGATGTGTTGGTTCGAGCTACTTGTACTTGTGGGGCAAGTGTGAGGTTGGTGCACCCTAGAACCTGGTTTAATCCCCCTTAGTCCTGTCTGCTTTTTGGCTGTGTGGGGAGGCTGTGTTTTCTGTGTACGTAGGTTAATTACGACCCAAGACACGCGGTGTAAGACTTATGTTTTATATGTTTGTACGCTATTACATGCAACATTGTTAAGTTGATGGGTGGGTTGGTGTGACTTCACCAAGACAACTTGCGCTTGTTTGTTCATATGAGAACCTGTTGGGGCAAGTGTGAGGTTGGTGCGTCCTAGAACCCACCCCCCCCCACCCCCCCCACCCCACCCCCCCACCCCGGCCCCAGTGGCAAACTGTTTTGATACTGATCGTATCAATTCGGTAACCCATAAGGTTATCTTTTTCGTTTTTCGTCGTTTATGTCTTTTTTGAAATTGATCTTCCTATAAACAATTTCTTTTCTTCTTTACTTTTTGGCTGCGCGGATAGGCGTTGTTGTCTGGCAATTCATGATATGCATTCACTTTTGTAAGACCACAATAGTAAAATGTTTTGTTGACCGTTCCTATGGGCGGAACACGTCAGCTTCTCACTTCGGTAATGCTGCGTGATCGTATATGCATAACCTCATATTCTCCCCCATGCCTTTTTACTGTGTAGGGAGGAAGTGTTTGCGTAATCTGGCCATTTCTAATTTACATAGTTCACTTTTTAGAGTTGTGTATGTTCTGAGCTCATTTCGTCCTGCAGTGATCAATCTCCGGGACCTTCATAGAAAAGTGAAACAAGCATACCAGCATTTCCACAGATCTGGGCCGTTTCATCTGGGCCGTATCGGCGATGGGCCGTATCGTTCTTAATTTTAACTTTCAGGTTTAAGTCATTTAAACTCGGCATAACTAAAAAATATTCAACCATAAGTTATCTCTATTATTGTCAGAAAAAGCTTTGTTCGTGCAGGTGATATTTTTTAGCATTGTTCCAACAGGACAAGCATTTTCAAAGTTGTTTATACTAGAAACAATGAGTTTCAGATAAAAGCTTTTTAAACTTGGCATAACTAAAAAGTCAGGAGTTATCAATCTTGTTGACAGGGATAGTTTTGCTGATTCGGATTTATTGTATTACTCAAGTATTAAGCCTGTATGATAAGTATTTTCTCAGTAATAAATAACAAACAATTCCAGCTTTAAGTCATTTAAGGGGCATAACTCAAAAGGTAAACACGTATTATTTTAAGCACAGAGAACAAATACTTTCCATGTTTAAAGCAACATCATGTTTCAGCAGGGTTGTTATAACAAGTTATAACGGCTGTCAAGTCATTACACTTCATGATTCTAGTCTCCCCGGAATGGAGTAGTTTGCTCAACCATGCGTGAAAATGGACTTGTCAGCTGCAAATATTGTAAATTTTAACAAGCAGACGCGGATCCAGAAGGTGTTCTTTTGGGTTGCTCATACCTCCTTTTGGCGCATCAATATTTAATTGTCATGGGGATTATGATTATGGTCAGAAAGTTGGAAATTATTATATAACTACCCTTAGAATGAAGCCTTACTTACGTTTATGCGAAGCGTACCAGGTTAGCCAGTGCGCTAGGCGTCGCCACCGTATGTTTTTACCTGCTATCGAAGGCGATGCAGAAATGAATGCAATGTCCATGTATGAAGACAACTGTTTAGCGTGCTGATTGAAAGACAACTGAATTGAAAGACCACTATAGTCCCTTATATAAATAACAATTTACTCGCTATTTCCAGTGTACGAAATATCCTTTAGTTATCTCTACCAAGTTACATAAAATTATCGATTTTTCCGAAGCAACTAAGTCACTAAAAAGACTGTCGGGACGCTAATTTTCCGGAAACAGATGTAGCTGCTGAAAAAAAGAAAGATAATTAAAAATGGGTACATTTTAATTTACAGTAGTTGATTAGCAGTTAATAATAAGTGTAATAAAATAAAACTTATAATCTTGTACATGCAGGAGAGATATACTGTATGCATAATACTGCGTAAGCTGTGTTAGTTAAAATTCCTCATATAAAAAATTGGAGACTAGTCTTCAATTCTAAGAATTTGTTTGCTTGAAATTCAATTCATTTTCAAATGCTAAGATTCAATCAAGGGTACACCGCTCGCGTCTGTTTCCGATTACAGAGATCGCTGCCTTTTGTTAATCAAACTAAATTTTCTAACATTCTTTTGAATATAATTGGTGCAGTGTTTTAAAAGAACCATGGACGTACTGGGATTGGAGAGTTTTCTGTATTGACTAACACTCTTGTCACGGGAAGCGCTGCTCATTTGGTCTTCCCGTAGCGACGATAAATAAATCTTAATAGATGTACATGCACAAACATGTAGACTTCACTTGCGTACGATGTGCAATCCTGGTCCCAAGGTTATAAAACAGAGCATGGAAACCAGTCTCAAATCTCAAGCATCTGATTGGCTGAAATGGCGACCAGTCGCCATTTCAGCCAATCAGATCCTTGAGATTTGAGACTGATTTACAATCTCAGTTTTATAACCTTCAGCCCAGATGTGGTTACTTTCTAATACTATATAAATGCAACGCAAAGTAGAGAAAGGTTATGGATAGAGCAGATCATACGCTCAGTGGTCTGCCTCTGAGTCAAGGAATCGGTGGTTCGATACCCCGCTTCTCCAACTAAAATAAGTAAAATAGTCGTTCGGACGGGACTTTAAACTGAGATCCAGTGTAGTGGTGCTATATACACTGGGCACTTAAAAGAACCAGGGGCGATTCTGGAATTGGAGAGTCCTCTTGCACTATCCTCAAAAACCTAAAATGACTAACACTCTTCTGGAGGCGTCGCTCATATGGGCTTCCGGTAGCGACGATAAATAAATGGAAATACAAACAAACAAGAAAAGGTTGTAGTTAATTTTTCGGTCAGACTATGTGTTTTGTGGCACAGCATCAGTTCCGCAACCCAAAGTCGGTTTTGTTTTGAGTTTTGGTGACTGTGTACATTTCTATGGAGACTTAATTTTTGAAAAGATGAAGGAAAATTGTCAATTTCTCAAATTTATTCTTAAAAGTTATTGCTTAATTAAAAGTGAAATGCCACTAAAAGAAGTTCTACAGTCAACAGCGCTATACATGCTTCTTAATTTAACTTCTCTATGATATCGAGACATTCACGGGCGGATCCAGGGGGTGCGGAGGGCCGGGTCAGTGGGGTCGTCCGAACACCTTTTTGTGGCAGCAATATTTCATCTTCGTGAGGATTTTGGCCAGAAAATTTAAAATTATCGCTTAACTATCCTAAGACCGCCCCAGACGAACCCCTTTCTGGAAATCTTGCATCCGGCAATGGAGGCGGTGGCAGGAATTCAAGATCTTTTGTAAAACCTTAGTTCTACAGAAATATTGAGATCCATTTTTTTTCTTCCCGTCTTCTTCAGGCTTTCAGACTTAAATTCGTGTAATATAGTCTCGGAATGTCCACCGATCAACATTTTGCTTGACAGCGTCATTGGCTTCTTTCGTACGCGGACCGGCGAGTACAAGTGGCGGGTTGGAAATCGCCGCAGCAACTTTTACTTGTGTGGTTCCCTTTAAAACTAAAACTTCTGACGATACAGAGCTTATTTTACCGATTTAGGTTTTAAGATTATGTTTAAATGTATATAATACTTTTGGTTTAAATGCAGTTTTGAAATTTTGTTATATGCCTATTCTGTTTAGAAAGTATTTGAGAATGGAGTCATATATCTGCTGAGTAAGAACTTAAACCAATTCTGGATAATCGCAGAAATGCTTGGCGTTTTATTATTTTAGTTTTAAAATATTTTCATGAAAAACTGGAATATTTCACGTCATTTTTGTAAATCGAGTTATTCTGAGTAAAAAACCAAGCATTTAATCAGAATTTGAAAAAAAAAACAACAACAACAAACAATGATTAATACTTAGATGGAACAAATTAAGATTGTTAGTGATATTTTGGGGCCTGACGGGGACGAGGTAACGTTGCTGCACTCTAGAAGCTGGATTTACACCCTCTCTCAACCCTACCCCTAGTAGGGCCGAATGTGAAACAGTGAACACCTATTGAGTTGGTAACGTGATGTTTTCGAGAATGAAAATTATTAATTAATTTAAATAAAATAAAAAAGAAATGAGTTTTAAGCTAAGTAAGGTTTAAATTGAGTGTTTAAAATAAAAAAAGTATATAGATGAATGATATAGTACGTTGTAGTTATTTTATTATGAGAAAAACTCGGTACATATAATTTCAATAATAATCCGAATCAGCATAATTATCATTTATCATCCTTATCAGATAATAAACAATGGATCTCGGGAATCTAGGTTCTTCTCTGAACCCAAGACTCTTATCCCCAAACTCACCGTCAGCTTTAACAAGTTTCCGCGTTTTGACTAAAATCAATATCACGTGATCAATTTATTAATTGGTACTACTATGGGATAGAAATCCAATCAGTGACGTCATGCGCTTTGAAGCCGGGTGAAAAGATTGACTTACAAATTTTAAAGAAAATTAATGTTTGTACGGTTTTCCCAAAGCTCAGAGTTTGCAGACATATTCTAAAGGCATTCAATAAATAGAAAATGGCGTCTGTTGATAGAAGTGACGAAGAAATCGAAGAAGGAATGGATGTTGAAGAGGGAGCCGAAGGTGAGTCGCATCCTCATTGTTTACCACCATGTTGAATTTTCACGAAGCGAAAACATGCCTAATAGTAATATGCTGTTTCTGTGTGTATTTTTTTAAATGCTTTAATTCGTGCGTGATCATTTTCAGTAGACCATGTATAGTATTTGTTAAGTGTGTTTAAAAATGTGGTTTTGTAATGGAGGATTTTCCCAAAATATTTTTGTATTTGAGCTATTTTTAGCTTCAATCGGATCGCCATGAGTTAATTCGCGACGATGAATGATTTTTTACGGTCCTGACAATATTGTCGTCTGCGTGAAAATTCCTGTACAATTCAGAAAAGCATTCATAAATTTTGGGAAATAAGGCACTCTTTTTGTATTTTCGCATGGTAAATAAATACCCTGTTAAATTGTCTGGTCTTTGTCTCTTGCTTCTTAATAAACTGTTAGAGTTGACCAGTAACCGGACGATCCCAGTGTCAGGACAGTTTTTGTAAAAAAAAAACTTTTTTGTAAACATTATTTCATTAAAACTTTTTGCAGTGTTAATGATATAAGTTATTATAATTGAACAACACTTAGATCATTTTTCCCTGATAATACTACTACTGGTTTTTGACAAGGGGTAGTTCAGTTTCAAATAATAAATCAACATTCTTGTTGTGGTCTGATGAATACAAAAGGAAAAGTGAATGGTTTTTAAGCCCCATTCTTTACAGACAGTTTCTGCTTTCACATTGTTAGGATTGTCAGCAAAGGTATACCGATGCTGCGTCATACATAGCATGGATTTAACAACCGCCGATTCAATGCAATGTCAATGGAGAACATGTATAGTTGTTAGAATTTGAAATTAATTAGCCAGTTTATTTAAACATGTAGGGTAATTTGCCATCGAGTCGAACAGGTTAGTTGTTCAAAGTGATCCTATGGTGGTCATTATAATGCTAGCACCGTTTATAATATGCGGAATGATAGGGCATTTACCGAAGTTTACATTATGATATGTTTTACCACAATATCTCGGACAAAATGTATCAAAGTACTGAAAGTATTCACTTACCATGTTTTTGCCCTTAAGTCAAACACATTCGCCCTTGAGTCGATCATGGATGTTTTGCAATAAAGTTGGCTTTTTCATACCAAATTAGTCAAACAAAACCCTTGATTGCTTAAGTTGAATCATATTACATCACAGTGCACCATTTTCATAAGTTCTGAGTATTTACTTGCGTCTCTGAATACTCTCTAAAGTGACACCTGTAACACCAAGGGAAGTAGGTGGTTTCAAGAACTTTAACAAGTATCCTTTGTAATTTAATAAAGAGATATGAATTAGTGTTGTGTATTTCTCACCTTAGTTTTGTTAAAAAAAGGATGACATTATTGTGAGTTTTTGAAGAGTTAAATGAAAGTGGTTTATCTAACTGTTCTAACTTTAACTTTGTTAAATGTATAATAAGACATGGCAAATAACAGCAAAAATCTTATTTACAAGCATGACTCAAGGGCGAATTTTGTTTCGAGTCAGGGGCAAACACACCTGTGACAAAATTACCTCTTTCTTGCACTTTTTCATGTGTTTTTGGCACTTACAAGTACCAGCTCACATAAAAAACATAATAATTTACATAAAACATTGATTAGAATTAAGTGAAAAATGGTTTATACATTTACATTTGTAGTCTCTGAGGTTTGTATCATTGAAAATTTCACATTTCCCACCACAAAAAATTCAGTGTACTGAGTATACAACAACGTCTAGAGAGACAGATAAATACGTAATAAGTTTTTTACAAAAGTGTGTGGCAAAAAGCAGAAAGGATGAAAAAGACACCACAAACGCATTGGCATGGAAAGAAACGGGAGAAATAGATAAAAAAAACGGCGTCAAAAATGTCTGACTCAAGGGCAAATTACCCTAATGTTGCACTATGATAATTTTTCCTTGTCTGTATTCACTGTTCAAGTCTAGTTCTACTCCATATATGCCTTTTATCACATGGGGTTTAGATCCAGATCCATGACATTATTATGATTATATCTAGATCTATTCCACTCGCTTCTTGGTAAGAAATATCCTGATGAGTATACAAGTTTACAGTGTAGATTCTGATTGATGTGCCAGCTGATCTGGATCTACACTGTTTGCTCATGTGGAAAAAGGCAGACATGAGGTGTAAAGGGTTAATTAATAATTGTTTTGGAAAATTGAGTTAGAAAAGAATATTTTTAATTTGGACTCGGATTCAGTTTTATGGCTTTTCTTTTTTTTTGGGGGGGGGGGGAGGGGGGCAAAGGCTAGTAGACTTGTCCAAACCTGGTGGACATAATGATAGTGCTGGTGTGGAATACATTTTATATTGAATTTACAGAATATGACGAGACCACTCAGTCATCATTACCCCCTAGTCATGGGGAATTAAAAACACACCGTAAGTATCGCCTATGCTCCAAACCATTTATAAGCTTTATGTATGGCTATACCTGGTTCATTGTAAGCGCAGTTTCACCCTATTATAATCACAGTTAAGGTTGGTCATGGGCTTCAGTGGCCTGAGTCGTTAATGGCCCAGTACATATCAGCTATTTTTAAGCATCAGTGATTCAGTTTATTTTTTAAATTCTGGTTGAAATTGAAAGTATTGTTTTACTGATAGCACTTTTCTCTGTGGGATATGGCTGTGATCCCATGCGTTCACACGACTTACCGGAATCCACCAAAATTACCGGAATCCACGGAATCCACCCTGATTTACAGGAATCCACCTTAAAAATGGTTTTCAGAGTTATATTTTTGGAAATTAATGCTTGTTTTGAGTTTTAAAGCAATATGCATCTAGATTTGACTGTACCGATCCCATTGTTCGTTGTTGTATACATGTACGTATAAATTTGCCGCCCACGGGCTTTTAAAGTTCGTACGGAATCCACCTTAAAAATGATTTTCAGAGTTATAATTTTGGAAATGAATATATGTATCGTAATGTAAGAGCGTTTTAAAGCAATGTGCATCTAGATTTGACTGTACTGATATAGCGTTTTTGTTGTCATGTACGTATAAATTAGCCGTGCACGCTTTTAAAATTCGTCCGGAATCCACCTTAAAATGATTTTCAGAGTTATATTTTTGGAAATGAATACATGTATCGTAATGTCGAATTGTTTAAAACCATTTTCTTCTAGATTTGGCGTCGAGAGTTTCATTTCGTTGTCATGTATGTACACAAATTTCCCGCACGCTGTATAAAATACGTGCAGGAAATAGTCAGGGACCCAGATAGTTTCATGTATTATTGATTATCATAGATCACATACTCATTAGCTTCTTTAGAAAACATCTTTTAAACAAATTTATTAATTATCATAAATTAAGTTTTTGCGATTTCTGGGTGAAGTATATCTTGATCAATTTACGGTAGATGCTATAGTTTTGCATTTTTCGGGGTGAAGTCGTTCTCTATAAAACCATTTACCAGATAAACATGTTTTTCAGATTGACAATCTTCAGAAATAATAAGCCTAATCTATAAAAAATATGAAGAACTCGTTTAAATTTTTATTTTATTCAAAGTTCACTTTAGCAAAACATAAATGGCCGTTTACAAATAATAGTACATGCAGCGGGGACCGTTGCCTTTTGACCACGGTGTATCCTAATCTCATGGTGTTTTTAGTCGCCGATTCATTTATTTAATGTCATATTTGTTATATTAAAAAACACATGTTTTATATAAATTTAATGTTCAGAGAAAAACTGGTGAAGAAACCCAATGCATTTTTCTTTAAAAAATCTTATGTTCACATACTGGCACCTAGTAGCTTTCTTTTGAGCACATAGAAATATTTACATACCTTTTCATGCGTTAAAAATGGTATACATTACATGCGCACGTAGCAGCGTGTTTTCCAACCACTATTAACGTTGTCGCCTGACTGTTCCCAGCCTTTAATATTATCTGTAAAAGCTAGTCGGTATAAATATTAATTATCAGTTAGGTCTATCAATGGGAGACAACTGTTTCATAACCTAGTTAAACTAACTGGGAAATGCCAACTGTCAATAAGAAAACGGGAGATCACTTTTTCCAAACTTGCGATTGCTCAACGCGTGTTATAAATATTGGTCTAAACAATAAAAATACACACGTATTTGGGTAAAATTTAAATGTACGAAGTTGTGTTAAAGCAAAAAGCAAAGGTCAATTGAAATAACATTTACATTTCATTAAATGCAAGACGATTCCAGTAAATGACATACACGTCACACTTGTTATTGTTCGCACGCAAATGGCTGTAACTATGTATTCAAAAGTACCATTGTAAAACGATGGGAAGGAAGAAACTTTGTTTTTTTACATGATTTTTAATTGAGCTAAACTTATTTGAAAGAAGAACGCAGCGTCTCCTGATTGGAGCGGCAGTTCTAACATTCGCACGTGACGAAAAAAAAACGTGATCGGCGTCTTGTGAAGTGTTGAAGTGCAACATATAAATTTATGGAGGTAGCTCGTTGGGTCAATATCTAATTGATATCAAAATTTGTTGGGCCATTAAAAACCCATTGACACAGGTATTATTATTTAATGTGGCTACGAATAAGCTCTGTCATCATAAACACAACAACAGGAAACTGGCTTGCTCTCTTACGATTCCTTGCAATTTTTTATAGCGCGTAGCGCGGCAAATGTATACATACATGACAACAAAAGTGATATATTAGTATTGTCAAATATAGATGCACATTGCTTTAAAATGCTCTGACATTACGTTACATATATTCATTTCCAAAATTATAACTCTGAAAATCATTTTTAAGGTGGATTCCGGACAAATTTTAAAAGCGCGCGTGCGCCAAATTTATACTTACATGTATATGACAACAAATGGGATCAGTACAGTCAAATCTATATGCATATTGCTTTAAAGCTCTTTGACATCACGATACAAGCATTAATTTTCAAAAATATATCTCTGAAAATCAGTTTTAAGATGGATTCCGGATGAAGTTTTATTGCGCGCGCGGCAAATATACGTACACGTACAAGTATTCGTACATGACAAAGAAAAATGGGATCGGTACAAATGTACTGTCAAATTTAGATGCATGTTGCTTTAAAACGCTCTGACATCAAGATTCATATATTAATTTCCAAAAATATAACTCTGAAAACCATTTTTAAGGTGGATTCCGGTAAATCAGAGTGAATTCCATGGATTCCGGTAATTTTGGTGGATACCGGTAAGTCGTGTGACCCATCCCATGTGTAAACTGCGTAGATTCAGACCAACAGGCACATCCGTGATGTCTGATCATGATCTACACTGTTCACTTTACATTTATAAGGATATTTTTAACCAAGAAGCAGATCCAGATCTGATGCCATTGGTGTGCTAGCTGATCTAGATCTACATTGCTCACACATGCAATTAAAATTATATGAAGTAAAAGGATAATAAGATTGTTAAAACATTTAACAGCTAAACTTTTGTCTGCTGATATGTGTTGGGCCATTTTGACCCACATTCCATTGGTTTGGTTTCATGATATTATTTTCATTCCATACTTATTTAATCTCTACTATTATTTGTCGTATTGTTTACCTAGAGCAAATCATTAATGTGTTAAAGGGATAATTAACCCTTTACACCATAGCTAATACCTCTATCACATGGTTGAACAGTATAGATCCAGATCAGACAGCACATCCATTCCATCTGATCAAGATCTAATGTACACTGTTAGCATTTAAATTAATTTGATTATATCTGACAAAGAAGCAAACAGTTTTGATCCAGATCAGATGGCCTAAATGTGCTTGCTGGTCTACACTGTTCACCCCTGTGATAAAAGTCAAAGCAGTCTATGGAGTGAAGGCTTAATGTTTGTAGCTTTTAGTATATAGCAGTTTTTGAAATTGACTGAACTTAAACTTATTTCATTGAATCATAAAGGTTATACAGCAAGCAGGGCTTTAAATGCAAGAAAACACTGAATTTAAGTGTTAATCTTTCTTCAAGGCTTTAAAATATTCAGCAGCTGTTGTTTCACCCTTTACTCCAGGAGTCCATGGGATATGGTTGTGATCCCATGGGTTTACAGAGTAGATCCAGATCAGCCAGCACATCTGTGCTGTCTAATCAGATCCTGATCAGGTGGAACAGATAATCTGATTGTCAGCTTATCTGGATCTACACTGTAAGTCCATCTAATAAAAAGCATAATATATGGAGTTAAGACTGAAAATATATATCATATGCATGTGTGCTTTTTACAATAGATGAAAAACAATGTATGGTAAAAAGATTGAGTACAAAGACTTTGAACATCAAAATCAAAATGGGATGGGATGTCATGCCCACTGTCTTTCTACAGAAACACAATTTTCAGAAAGAAGTGTTTGTTATATGAGATGGATGCATGTGTTCATGGAACTTGCTTTCATTCAGCATGTTTTCATAATCTTTGCATGTACCTTTTTCTTTGCCTTTGCATGTAGATAGGGACAAGGGGCTTTGGGGGATTGGGCAGGGTTAAAGATCACAGAATACCAGGTTTACTTGTGACTTAGTCATTTAGTATCACCCTTTCAATAAAAATGCTGTACATGTGGATTCGTTTGTCCATCTGTCTGCAACTCAAACTTTGTTGGCTATAACTTTGTCATTTCTTAATATTTATTTATTAAACTTACAAAATTTATTGATATGACAACTGGGTTGTGATGAAGCCAACATCTTTAGGTTAAGGTCACACTTAACAGAGTTATGCCCCTGTTTTGTACGTGGACTTTGTCACTACAACATAACACTGGTACTGACAAAGGCATGAAGGCGACACAAGTGTTCAACTGTACACCCTCAGTTTTTATTCTTGGTCAATCATGCAAACAGATTGTGTTGAATGCTTAGTCAGGTCTGAATATAAATAATTTATTTTGCCACTATGATATAATTGTTTTGTTAAATGAAGTACTGAAGGTAAATAATCAAGGTATTATAATATGTACAATAGCTTGTTGTTAGTGTTGAACAACATCTGCTGTAACCTTTTTACAGTCTTTTGATGTCAGTGTCAATCAAATTTCTGTGGAGGGTTGCAGAAATGAAAACTACACTTTATTTTAATAATAATATTTATGTGGCAATATATCATTTTTCAGGTCATTACATATTTAAAAGGAAGTGGGTGTCTCAATTTAAAAAAAAACAAACTGTATGTACCAAGAGTCTCGGACTGCAAAGTACCATTAGTTTCAGTATCTAAGATGTTAACCATTTACTCTATTGATACACCTTTATCCCATGGGCAACCATTGTGGATCCAGATTCATTCAGTTATTGCTAACCAAGAAGTGAGCTGTGCAGATTCATATCAAATGGCATAGAGATGTGCACGCTGATGTGAAACTACACTGGTTTCCCACATGATAAAAGTGTACACATATAGGGTTAAGCAAAATTGTTATCAAAGCACATCCTATGACATGTTTGTGACCCATGAAAACCCAGATTTCCTTCGGGAATTGTGCAGTCTGATATAGCAGAAGGAAATGTATATTCATGGGTTATTGGTCATATCCCATGGGCAACTGATGAGATCCAGATAAGCCATGCTTTCTGATCAGGATCTACACTGTTTGCTTTTAGATTCATAATGTTATTTCTTACAGAAGAAGCAACTAGTGCAGATCCAAATTAGACAGCTCAGATCGGGATCTATTTTGTTTGCACATGCATAAAAGTTGTGTATATATATATAGTAAATGATTACTTTACAAATTAAGTGTGATTTTTTTGTTGTAGATGAACCTGAACTCGATGGTGATGATGAACATGGAGAGAAGAAAGGAAAGAAAAGAAAGAAGAAGGATAAAGGAGAGAAGAAGAAGAAAAAGAAGAAGAAACACCATCACGATGAAGATGTAAGTTTACCTACTAATGGGATTTGAACAGGGAATGGCTAAAAAGGGGACCTGGGAGAAATAGTCACCCAAATTTCCAGAACTTCTCTCATAACCTTTTCCTCCTTATATGTGCATTTTAACGCGTGTGCATCCTATGTAGATCCAGATCAGTCGGAACATCCGTGCCATCTGATCAGGATCTGCACTGGTAGCATTTTGGTCAGAAATAACCTAATGAATCAAAAACCAACAGTTTAGATCCTGATAAAACGGAACAGAAGTGCAAGCTGATCTGGATCTAACTGTTTGCCTAGGCAATAAAGGTGTATCTATGAAGGAAAGGGTTAACTCAGCTAAGGGAGAAGTTTTCCCTATATGTTTCTTACAGAAAACTTAAAATGTTCAAAACTTGTCCCTAAATCTGGGGAAAATTTCTCCTTATTCTCACAGCTATTATTAATTAATTTTATTGCCAAATTTTGTTGCATTAAATACTATGCACTTAAGTTTTCATTTGGTGTCGAAATACATCCAGTTTTCCCACCTTCCTTTCAGAACATTTGTTTGAATTGTTCAACTCCCATACAACCTATTGGACTTGATCTGATCAGGAGCTACACTAGTCACTTTAAATTATGTAGGGTAATTCTGACCAAGAAGAAAACAGTGTAGATCCTGACAAGTCTGCACAGATGTGCAGGCAGATCTGGATCTACACAGGTGAAGCAATGGTAATTTAAACTTTATTCATTAATGGTTAACCCTTTCCTCCGTAGGTACACCTTTATTGCATGGGCAAACAGTGTAGATCTACATTTTGTAGATCAATCAGCACATCCATGCTGTGATCAGGATCTGCACTGTTCGCTTGTTGATATTTTAGGTTATTTCTGACCAAAATGCTACCAGTGCAGATCCTGAACAGAGGGCAGGGATGTGCTGGCTGATCTGGATCTACACTGGTCGTACATGCGTAAAAATGTATATACATGGAGGAAAGAAGTAAATGGCACTTTACAGATGGATTCTTATCTTCTATTGCAGGGATCAGATGGTGAGCATCACAAGAAAAAGAAGAAAGATAAGGCCATGCTTGATTTAGGAACACCTCGAGACAGACCAAGGGTAAGCTCACTCTTAATTCTGTTTTATTTTCTCTCTGTATACACTGCACAGAATGTTATTAAGTGTGCTTGTAATTCCAGTGACAGCTTTCCTGTTGAAAAACTGCCCAAGATTATAAATCTGAGAATGGAGACCAGTCTCAATTCTCCAATATCTGATTGAATTAAATGGAGACTTGACATGGGTGCCAGCTGATCTGTATGTATAATTTTAACCCATGCTTTAAAGTTGTATGTATAGGGTAAGGGTTAAGAGTATAAATCTATGTGTTCAGTTTAGTTGAAATAATAATAATGCTAAGATCGCGCATGCATATGCAAGAATTACACACAAATAGTGCACAGCTAGTTTGTTATTGACTTTTCACCATTAAATCCCCTCAGGTAATAAATCATATCTATGCACTTTTTCAGCCTGGTCCAGAAACATCAGAGGATATAGCTCGCAAGTTTGGCCTCGCCAACATTGAACTAGAATACACAGATGAAGACTTTGAAGCTCTCACCAACTATAAACTGTTCCGTGAACACATCCAGCCCCTGCTGGCCGAACAAAATCCAAAGGTACGTAACTCTTAGCTTATACAGAGAGAAAGCAGTGGTTAGAATGAAAAACATTGTGTTGCAGGTAATTTGTGTTGAACAATAATTTGTGTGGATAAAGTCAAAATTGGGATATTTATTAAGTATTTGAGTTTTCAGATTCATAGGGCTTTGTCAGGTCAATATGTCTTTTTTTTTCAAATTGTGTGTTTTACATATTTTTAACCAGGTTTTATTTAGAAAAATCCTGGTTATTAGATTGGGGTATGTCGTTGGGCGGGCGGATGGGCGGGCGGGCAACATTTTGTGAAGTTTTTAGCTCGACTATTCGAAGAATAGGGGAGCTATCCTACTCGCCCCGGTGTCGGCGTCGGCGTCTGCGTCCGTTAAACAAAAAATGCACTTTGGTCCATTACTTGAAAACTACTTATGATATCAACTCGAAACTTGGAATATATATTCACCATCAAATTCTACATCATTACCAACAAGACCCATAACTCTGCTTCCAATATTTTTCAAGTTATGCCCCTTTTTCACTTAAATTTTGCGTTAAGGAAAATATGCACTTTGGTCCATAACTTATAAACTACTTGAGATATCAACTTGAAACTTGGAATATATATTCACCATCAAATTCTACATCATTACCAACAAGACCCATAACTCTGCTGTCAATATATTTCAAGTTATGCCCCTTTTTTCTTATATTTTGTGTCAAGCAAAATATGCATTTTGCCTCTAACTTTAAAACTAATTGAGATATTGCCTTGAAACTTGAAATATATTTTCACCATCAAAATCTACATCATAAGCAACAAGACCCATAACCCTTCTTCCAATATTTTTCAAATTATGCCCCTTTTTCGCTTACATTTTGTGTTAAGCAAAATATACAGTCGGCCCTTAACTTCGTTATGAATGGAGGGATTTCAAAATAACTTGGCACAAATGTTCACCATGACAAGGCGGTGTGTCGCGTACAATACCCATGCCTGTAGGTCCAAAGTCAAGGTCACTGTTACTAAAAATAGAATTTTCTTGCAAAATCGTGTCCGCTCTGTAACTTTGTTATTTCTTATTGGGTTTTTAAAAAACTTGGTATAATTGT
This sequence comes from Corbicula japonica, assembly GCA_038501625.1. NCBI lineage: Eukaryota > Metazoa > Mollusca > Bivalvia > Venerida > Cyrenidae > Corbicula > Corbicula japonica. The sequence continues at coordinate 531,820 of JAZAYU010000102.1, read as the reverse complement.
TCACCATATCAAGACGGTGTGTCACGTACATGCCCAAGCCTGTATGTCAATGGTCAAGGTCACTGTTGCTAAAAATAGAATTTTCTTGTCTAGGCTGTTACTTTGTTATGAATGGAGGGATTTCAAAATATCTTGGTACAAATGTTCACCATGACAAGGCGGAGTGTCCGCACAATACCCATGCCTGTAGATCCAAGGTCAAGGTCACTGTTACTAAAAATAGAATTTTCTTGTCCAGGCTGTAACTTTGTTATGAATGGAAGGATTTCAAAATAATTTGACACAAATGTTCACCATGACAGGGCGGTGTGTCACGTACCATGCCCATGCCTGTAGGTCAAAGGTCAAGGTCACTGTTACTAAAAATAGAATTATCTTGTCCTGGCTGTTACTTTGTTATAAATGGAGGGATTTTAAAATAACTTTGCACAAATGTTCATGAAAAGGCAGTGTGTCCGCACAATACCCAAGCCTGAAGGTCCAAGGTCAAGGTCACTGTAACCAAAAATAGAATTTTCTTGTCCAGGCTGTAACTTCATTATAAATGGAGGGATTTCAAAAAAACTTGACACAAATGTTCACCATGAAAGGGCAGTGTATCGCGTATTATTCCCATCATTGCACTTGAGTGTCTGAAAATGATGCATAGCGGGGCATCCGTGTCCTATGGACACATTTCTAGTTTCACTTATATTTTCACTTAAGTGCACTTCATCGATAACTGGCACACTACTCGCCCCGGTGTCGGCGTCGGCGTCTGTTAAACAAAAAATGCACTTTGGTCCATTACTTGAAAACTACTTATGATATCAACTCGAAACTTGGAATATATATTCACCATCAAATTCTACATCATTACCAACAAGACCCATAACTCTGCTTCCAATATTTTTCAAGTTATGCCCCTTTTTCACTTAAATTTTGCGTTAAGGAAAATATGCACTTTGGTCCATAACTTATAAACTACTTGAGATATCAACTTGAAACTTGGAATATATATTCACCATCAAATTCTACATCATTACCAACAAGACCCATAACTCTGCTGTCAATATATTTCAAGTTATGCCCCTTTTTTCTTATATTTTGTGTCAAGCAAAATATGCATTTTGCCTCTAACTTTAAAACTAATTGAGATATTGCCTTGAAACTTGAAATATATTTTCACCATCAAAATCTACATCATAAGCAACAAGACCCATAACCCTTCTTCCAATATTTTTCAAATTATGCCCCTTTTTCGCTTACATTTTGTGTTAAGCAAAATATACAGTCGGCCCTTAACTTCGTTATGAATGGAGGGATTTCAAAATAACTTGGCACAAATGTTCACCATGACAAGGCGGTGTGTCGCGTACCATACCCATGCCTGTAGGTCCAAAGTCAAGGTCACTGTTACTAAAAATAGAATTTTCTTGCAAAATCGTGTCCCCTCTGTAACTTTGTTATTTCTTATTGGGTTTTTAAATAACTTGGTATAATTGTTCACCATATCAAGACGGTGTGTCACGTACATGCCCAAGCCTGTATGTCAATGGTCAAGGTCACTGTTGCTAAAAATAGAATTTTCTTGTCTAGGCTGTTACTTTGTTATGAATGGAGGGATTTCAAAATATCTTGGCACAAATGTTCACCATGACAAGGCGGTGTGTCCGCACAATACCCATGCCTGTAGATCCAAGGTCAAGGTCACTGTTACTAAAAATAGAATTTTCTTGTCCAGGCTGTAACTTTGTTATGAATGGAAGGATTTCAAAATAATTTGACACAAATGTTCACCATGACAGGGCGGTGTGTCACGTACCATGCCCATGCCTGTAGGTCAAAGGTCAAGGTCACTGTTACTAAAAATAGAATTATCTTGTCCTGGCTGTTACTTTGTTATAAATGGAGGGATTTTAAAATAACTTTGCACAAATGTTCATGAAAAGGCAGTGTGTCCGCACAATACCCAAGCCTGAAGGTCCAAGGTCAAGGTCACTGTAACCAAAAATAGAATTTTCTTGTCCAGGCTGTAACTTCATTATAAATAGAGGGATTTCAAAAAAACTTGACACAAATGTTCACCATGAAAGGGCAGTGTATCGCGTATTATTCCCATCATTGCACTTGAGTGTCTGAAAATGATGCATAGCGGGGCATCCGTGTCCTATGGACACATTTCTAGTTTCACTTATATTTTCACTTAAGTGCACTTCATCGATAACTTTGCAAATACTTAAGGTATCAACTTCAAACTACCATTATATTTTCATTTCAGTTCTTTTTCTGTAACATTACTGAAGTGATTGATATTTGACTAAAAGTAAATGTCTCTTATAAAAAATTACTAACAAGTTTTCTAACAAATTCAGAAATATTTCATAGTTATTCCCCTATTCAGTTTAATATTTATGGTACATTTAGGAATTATTTCTGTTATTTGAAAAGAATTTCTCCCGTACCATTCACTTGTAAATATTTTTCCTGATTGCACATGAATGTATGGCCATAGTTGTTATTGTTTTAATCTTCGAATTGCATTTGTTTCAAATGATTCGAATAGTCGAGCATGCTGTCTCCTCTGACAGCTCTTGTTTTTTAAAGTTGTGTTTTTCTCAGTAACCGTTCAAGGTAAAACTTTGAAACTTAACATAGTTGTTTGACATATCAATACCAATTATCAGGACAAGTTTCATAATCCCTGACTGTATTTTGACAAAGTAATGCCCCTTTTTCACTTAGAAATTTTAAGTTTTTTTGTGAAATTTGTGTTTTTCTCAGTAACCATTTAAGGTACAACTTTGAAACTTAACATAGTTGTCTGACATCTCAAAACCAATTATCAGGACAAGTTTCATAATTCCTGACTTTATTTTGACAAAGTAATGCCCCTTTTTCATTTAGAAATTTTGTTAAGTTTTTTTGTGAAAGTTTTGTTTTTCTCAGTTACCATTCAAGGTATAGCTTTGAAACTTTACATAATTGTTTTACATCACAGTACCAATTATCAGGTCAAGTTTTATAACCCCTGACTGTGTTTTGCAAAAGTTATGCCCCATTTTGACTTTTGATTTTTGTTAAGTATTTTGTGAATGTTATCTGTTGATGCCAATTTCCCTGTTGACGCTTAGCTTGGTTTGTGGGTAGCTTATATCAACAGGCAGCTTGAGATTGCTACCCAGGTGTCTGTGATAAAGGTCAAGGTCACTTGCTAAATATAGAAATTCAGCTTACCATCAATAACTTGAGTTTGCTTTTACCTCTGGATGCCAAACTTAGTATATGAGTAGCTGATATCAAAATACAGCTTGGGATTGCCACAGGTATCTGTGATCAAGGTCAAGGTCACTGTTGCTAAAAATAGAAATTCAGTTTTCCCTTAAATAACTTGAGTTTGCTTTGGTATATTTACGCCGAACTTAGTGTTGGTATCTAATATCAAGATGCAGCTTGAGATTGCTACCCAAAGGCCTGTGATATAGCTCAAGGTCACTGTAGCTAAAAATAGAAATTCAGTTTCTGCTCAATAGCTTGAGTTTTCTTTGGCCTATTGACACCAAACTTGGTTTGTGGGTAGCTTATATCAAGACACTACTTAGGATTGATACCCAGGTGTTTGTGATAAAGGTCTATGTCATTTTTGCTAAAAATAGAAATTTAGGTTTCTCCTTATTACTTGGGTTAGCTGTGATCTATTGACACCAAGATGCAACTCGGGATTTCTACTCAGAAGTCTGTGATCAAGATCAAGGTCACTGTTGCTAAAAATAGAAGTTCAGTTTCTTCATATTAGATATTTTCTTTACAAAAGTATAAGTATTAAATGAAAACCTGGTTTTCGGCGCGTGGCGACGGCTTTTTCTTGTTTGAAGAATAGAAGGATCTATTTGTGTCCAGAAATATTTTGTGATTCAGAACTCAGCCAATTAATAAGCAGAATAAAAATTCAGAAAAAAAGACACTTCAGCTGGAATCATAGGGTGTCAAAATGCGGCTTTTTTGGTAATTCTAAAAGTCACAAGGGTTTTCTCCCAGGTGTAACTGGCAAATTTGACTCAGATGGATACAGCATACCATTACACCACGTGGCAAAAAATGTCTATGTGTTACAGGTTCCACAGGCGAAGCTGGTGACCCTGATTGCTGCTAAGTGGCGAGAATTTGCCGCTGCTGCTGGACAGTACAAGAAGTCGAAGCTCGGACTAGTCAGCCCAACCACAGAGGCACCTGGGATAGAGAAGATCATGGAAACGCCAACACAACCAATTGGTGGTAAAGAGTCTGGTATGCGGACAAAACACACTAGTACTCACTTCTCGTTGGGTGTTGTTTTGTTACTTATTTATTGCAATAACAATTGCAATTAATTTTTCTTAACTTAGATTAAGAATTTATTCAGGGATTGGCTTTGATTTCAAAACAGGGAGAAGTTTTTCTAATTTTGGGGAGTTTACAACTTTTGTCTTTCTGTATAAAAACAATTAGGGAAAAACCTCCCTTGTCAGAGCAGATGGAGAATTTCTGGTCTTTTGGGAGACTTATTTCTCCCAAGTCTCCCTCTAAGCCATTCCCTGTTAATTAAAACAGACCAAGTAATAAAATGTAAGTCAAATTGCTGAATAAATAAATGCAAATAAAATTCATGTACAAGATAAAAAAGAATATTACAGAATAAAAAGATTGCAAAATAGAGTTAAGCAAACAGAAAATAAAAAACCTTTTTCTAGCAATTGAAACGTTGGTGGCACATTTGTAGAACAGAAGAATGTGTATGCACCTTTCAGCTTATGGTTAATGGATTGTTGATGCATTTTGAATTGATTTGTATTATATCGTATTATATTACATGTTATTAAATGAGTGATTTGACAATGGCTTTGTTGTTTGTCTTTAAAAAGACTGTTTAGTTATATAACTTTTTTGCAAAGTCAAGGCCAGTCTTAACTTGCACAATCAAATAAAACAGATATATCTTAAAGTTACTGAAATTCTGTATTCTTGATAAAGGAAAAGTGACCTAAAATTTGAATTAAAGAGTAAAAGTGTGATAAAAATAGTCAAAACCTTACAGAATAAGGACCAGGTTCATGAAGCTCTATTGTTGGCCTGAAAATAATAAAATTTTGTTATATGTTAATGTAAGACAAAAAGAGTTAATGCAGTGTTAATGTAAGACAAAAAGAGTTAATGCAGGTAAAACTTTTGTTCATAATGATTGCCATGGTTTTCAATTTCAAAATGTTATGTGCGCACTGCTTGTAATATTTAAAGAAAATGGGTATTCGAAATGGATTTTAAATTTGATAGAGGATGTTTTAGTGAAATACTGTTACATAATACAATTTATACAAGTTAAATTTATTATGTCATGCACCTTGAATCTACTGTAGTTGTTCTTTTATTTCAATTAAGGCTTGAGGTTTTGTTATCTATATCTTTTCTGTTAGAGAATAGTTGTTAATCATGTTTTCCAACCTTCTAAACAATTTTAAGACATTGCTAGTTTACATAAAATGCTTGTTACAAAAATTTTATTTTGACTGTACATGTATTTTATTTATAACAACAACATGTGTTAAAAACTGTTTATTTTTTCTAGATGAAGATACTGCGGAAGATTATTTCACAGAAGAAAAGCCATCAACTGGAAAGAAAAAACGTGGCCGGAAACCAAAAGTGGTTGAGCCGGAACCCGAGCCGGAACAAGAAGAGCTGGAGGAGGAGGAGGGAAATGATGATGATTACGCTGAAGAAAAACCAAAACGTCGACGAGCTACAAAGAAATCAAAGAAGGCTCTCGATGCCATGGATGGTATATTGTTTATAACAAGGTTTTATTCCATGACATGGCAACATGCTATGAAAATCAGTTGGGGGGGGGGGGGGGAATTTTGTTTTATTTTACAGTAAAACCCCTAATAAAGACAACCCCCAAATTAAGACCATTTTGATAATAAAACCACTGTTTCAATTTTTCTATTTAACAGTTTAGTGCTAATTTCTACCTTAAAATTGAGACCACCCAACTATTAAGACATGTTTTTGGTCCCAGATGTAGTCTTAACAGGGAGGTTTCACTGTATTTCATCATTAGTATACATTTGATATTTAGATAGAAATCTTAAAATTGAGAATAGAGACCAGTCTTGTATCTTGAGCATCTGATTGGCTTACAGAAAGACTTGTCAGTCAATCAGGTACTTGAGATTAGAGACTGGTCTCCAGATTTAGTTTTATGATCTTGGGCACAGAAGTGTCAGTCTCTAATAGTCTATTTCTGGCCTTGATAAAAGGAACCACTATTTCAGATGAGGAGTATGCAGAAGAGGAGGAATATATGGAGGAAAAACCGAAGAAGAAACGGGGACCAAAAAAGAAGAAAGGGGCCGACTACGAGGAGGTTGAGGAAGAGGAGGATGAGGACTCCTCCTTCCAGGTACGATTATTTCGGAAAAATGTAGCCCAACCTTAGTTATAACAAGGCGGTGGTTCAGGGGTGATAATTATCTTAGGAAGTTAAAGACTTCATTCAAGGAATGATTAATTTGAAAATATTTGGCTGCACATCATTTGTATGTAACGGGTAATAATTATGTGGGGCTATTCTGAGTGGTTTATTTCATACATTTTGGTGGGGGTTTGAATTTCTCCTATTGGACATGTCGGCATGCTTTGTTCAGTGAAAGAGAAGTCTTATTTTTATATGCCCATTTGAAAAACGGGACGTATTATGGGAACACCTGCGGCGGGTGGGCAGGCGGGCGGGTGATGTCCACAGGGTTTCCGCTCTCTAAGTCAGAGTTTTCATCGGATCTTTATCAAACTTGGTGAATATGTTGGTGGGCATAATATCTCGACCAAGTTCTATAACCAGCCAAATCCCCCCAGGCACTCCTGAATTATGGGCCTTGAATTGTCCAAAATTACTGTTTCCGCTCTCTAAGTCAAAGAGTTTTCATCCGGTCTTTATCAAACTTGGTGAATATGTTGGTTGGCATAATATCTCGACCAAGTTCTATAACCAGCCAAATCCCCCCATGCACTCCTGAATTATGGCCCTTGAATTGTCCAAAATTTGGGTTTCCGCTCTCTAAGTCAAAGAGTTTTTGTCCTGTCATTATCAAACTTGGTGAATATGCTGGTGGGCATAATATCTGGACCAAGTTCTATAACCAGCCAAATCCCCCCAGGCACTCCTGAATTATGGCCCTTGAATTGTCCAAAATTTGGGTTTCCGCTCTCTAAGTCAAAGAGTTTTTGTCCTGTCTTTATCAAACTTGGTGAATAAGTTGGTGGGCATAATGTCTCGACCAAGTTCTATAACCTGCCAAATCCCCCCCAGGCACTCCTGAATTATGGCCCTTGAATTGTCCAAAAACTGAATTAGCGGTATGTGCTCTCCAAGTCGAAAAATTTTCATCAGATCGTTACGCAACTTTGATGATCAGCATTTTGACGGGCGTATTTTGTGTCAGTTTGGCACTCTTGTTTGTTTTAAAGTAAGAATGCACTTATGTTATCATTTAACCACATTTGTTGATAGATAATGAATTCAATATGTTCAAAATTGCAAATGTTTGGACTAAATAAATTAATTTTTATTTAGAAAATTCAGAAAATTATATTTAGTTTAAGGCATGTGATTCTATATTGGTCCTGATTGGGAAGGATATCAAAAAGTTCTGATAAATTCCAGACAATGGTAGGCAAAAAAGAGTAAGTTTCCCCTCTTGTCTGGTTTTTGCTATTGGCATTTGTGTACACAGATTAGAAAAGTATTTTGAAAAATAATGCTGATGGCTGCCATGTCAGTAAGATATTTTAGTAAGTGTAAGGTAACAGGAGGGGAAACTGACAATATTAAAGGTTTTCATTCATATGTTAAATGTTCTACAAAGCATTTTATTTTGACAGGATGGGAAGTCATCAGGCAAGAAGAAACGAGGAAAGAAGTCTGTGGCTCCCATCAAAATTAAACTGTCTACTAAGAAAAAGAGGAGGAAGAAGGGTAGCTCGGTAAGTTACAGATTAAAACTTCAACCAACCTTTCTATAAGTAATTCTGTAGTACTTTTGAGCTTCATTGACCCGCTCAATTAGGTCACTTCAATAACTCGACACTGTTCTCCATGTTTACCACTTTTACTGCTGTAGATCCAGATCAGCTGACACATCCCTTCCATCTAATCAGAATCTACTCTGTTTTCTTCTTGGTCAAAAAATAACCCAATGAATTTAAAGGAAATGGTGTAGATCCTAATCAGATGGCACAGATATGCCGGCTGGTCTGGATCTACACTCCTTGCCCATGCAAGTGATTCGATTAAATCTGTATATATGGAGTAAAAGGTTAACCCTTTCCTCCATATACATGTCTTTATGGCATGGGTGAACCATGTAGATCACAGATGTGCCGGCTGATCTGGATCTACACTGGTCGCACACGCGTAAAAATGCTTATATATGGAGTAAAAGGTTTATCTATATTGATCATTGTTATGTATAGGATGAAGGTGAGGGTAACAACACAAGTGATGAGGAGTTTGAGCGACAGCTGGAAGAGGCCAGTATACTGGCAGAACAGGAGCGCGAGGACAAGCCTAAGAGACAGAAGAAAGGGGGTAAAGGAAAGAAAGGCAAGAAGAGGCTCAAGCTTGGTAGATCCTTCGGGGGAGATCCTGACGCTGATGGTTATGAGGTGAGATTTCGGAGGTTTTATATAATGTGTGGTATAATTATAATTCGCTGTGATAAGTTTTTCGCATATTTCACCATTGTGGAATGGCACAAGCCTTTAAATATCTTTGTTATAAAAATTGTACAAGTGGGTGAACTTGTGTCTGAGCCATAAAGTCATTAATGTTTTGCACAAAATTTGCACACCTTCCTATTTTAAAGAATAGTAGCCTGAGTGCAAACACAGATATTTGTAATTTTGGCCTGATTTGTACAATTATAGGAAGATTCTGTAAGAGATATCATCACCATAATGCAAAAACAGTATATTTTGTATTTATTAAATGGTACTTGCACCGTTTTTGCACATAGGAATCAGTATTATGAAAAAATAATCATTCAAGCTAGGTATTGGAAGTTAACCATTTGAGCTTAGTATAAGAACTTAAACATCATGTTTCCTTGTGGGTTTTTTTTTAGACGGACCATCAGGATTACTGTGAGGTTTGCCAGCAAGGAGGGGAGATAATTCTGTGTGACACGTGTCCACGAGCATATCACTTGGTGTGCCTAGAGCCGGAGTTGGAAGAGGCACCTGAGGGAAAATGGTCCTGCCCACACTGTGTAAGTTGTAGACAAGCTAAGCGATTTACTTAAAGCTGTAATGATCATCACGCCATAAAATGATGAAGATTGATTATCTTGCGTACTACACCTTATCTTTGACTGCTAGTTAGTTAGGTTTTTTACAGTGTATCGAGAGTCTATGAATTACCAAACTGGGTAACACAGGCCCAAAGATTATAAAACTGGAACTGGTGACCAGTCTCAAAACTTACTTACCAACTACAAACTAGTGCCATTTGATCTGAATCTGCACTGATTGCTATTTTGTCAGAATAACCTAATAAATCTAAAATTAAACAGTGTTAGTAACAGATCTATGAAATAAAGGGTTAACATTTATATGCTTTTCTTGTAGGAGAATGAAGGAGTGGATAAAGACCAGGATGACAATGATCACCTCGAGTTCTGCCGAGTGTGTAAAGATGGTGGCGAGCTCATGTGCTGTGACACCTGTCCCTCGTCCTACCATCCTCACTGCCTGAACCCTCCCAGGAAAGATATTCCCGAGGGAACCTGGATCTGTCCCAGGTACGGTTTGGGTTTTTATAAATATTCTTCTAGGTTGTACTTGAATATCTTGCAATGACCATTGAATAGCAAATTATTGCGATTTATATTTTGTTGTAGCCTTTAGCACTTCAGTATTGGTTTACCATAGCCCCAGTATGATAAACTAACCTTGTATTGCAGGTGTTCTTGTCCCCCAATGAAAGGCAAGGTTGCTAAGGTACTGACCTGGCGCTGGACAGAGCCGCCGGAGCCTGAGAAGAGCATGGAAGAAATGGACCACACACATGAGCACCATCTCCAGCCAAAGTCTACTGCAGTATGTACATCTTACACTCTCTCATCTTCACATTCATACTAGATTTACTAATTGAAGTGCAGTCCTTACACTCGGGTTTACACAAATATGCCTTGTTTACTAATTGAACCGTACCACTTTCATGTTCCATTCATTTTTACTGGTAATATGAAATATTATATTTTTTAAGGTTTTTTTTTACCAGGGTAACTCATTGGAATCATTTTACACTCCTACACACTCATACCAAGTTGACTTGTCAGAATTACAAATTACACTTAATGAATTTATTTACAGGATCAGAATTTGGGGATGCACTGGGACTACACTGGTCGCATATATATGTGACAAGTGCTGTACTTTTGGCTTAACACTTGAGGGATTCTCTACATTTTTAGCTCACCTGTCACATAGTGACAAGGTGAGCGTTTGTGATCACAATTTGTCCGGCGTCCGGCCGTAAACTTTTCATTTAAACGACATCTTCTCATATACCGCTAAGCCAATTTCATCCAAACTTCCCAGGAATGTTTCTTGGGTAGTCCCCTTTAAAAATTGTTCAAAGCATTGAATTGCATGCAGAACTCTAGTTGCCATGGCAACAGAAAGGAAAAACTTTAAAAATCTTCTTCTTTAAAACCACAAGGCCTAGAGCCTTGATATTTGATATACAGCATCATCTAGTGGTCCTCTACCAAAATTGTTCAACCTATCCCCCTGGGATCAAAAATGGCCCCCCCCCCAGGGGTCACTTGTTTTAGATAGACTTATATAGGGAAAACTTAAAAAAAATCTTGTTCTCTAAAACCACAAGGCCTAGAACCTTGGTATTTGGTATGTGTCATCATGAAGTTGTCCTCTACAAAAGTTTTTCAAATTATTCTCCTGGGGCTAAAAATGTCTCCGCCCTGGGGGTCACTAGTTTTATTACATAGTGTTATATAGTAAATCTTTAAAAATCTTCTTCTCTGAAACTGTAGGGCCTAGAGCTTAGATATATGGTATAGAGCATCATCTAGTGGCCCTCTACTAAAATTGTACAAAGTATCCCCCTGGGGTCAAAAATGGACCCGCCCCAGGGGTCACTTGTTTTACATAGTCTTATATAGGGAAAACTTAAAAAATCTTGTTCTCTAAAACCACAAGGCCTAGAACCTTGGTATTGGTATGTGTCATCATGTAGTGGTCCTCTACAAAACTTGTTATCAAATTATTCTCCTGGGGTCAAAAATGACCCTGCCCCGGGGGTCACTATTTTTATTACATATTGTTATATAGTAAATTTTAGCAGCATTATTTTTTGATTTGATTTTACCAAACTTGCACACAACTCTTGCAACCATTGAGCAGTTGTTGACAGGTGAGCGACCCAGGGTCCTATGGACCCTCTTGTTAATTTTTATTACCTGTGTTTTGGCAGTTACAGAAGCACAAAATTTAGATTATGTTATATTACAGGATCACAAAGCTGAACGAGAGTTCTTTGTGCGTTTCATTGGTCTGTCCATGTGGCATTGCGACTGGGTCACAGAACTACAGGTATGGTGCAAAATATCTTTTCTATATTTTAAAGCTATTTCTATATGTTGCCAGTGTTGATCATAAAATAGTTTTCTGGTTAGCTTAATTTTTTCAATTGTATAAGCCGCCACATTGTATTTAAAATTACTTCAGTACTTCTCAACTGACAGCAAATTAAAATTGGCAGAAAATGAAAGCAAGTAAATAGAAGATGACAAAACAGTATAAGTATTGTTATTCTTCATCTCACATTTCTTGAGACTGTTTTCATTTTGGAATGAAAAACAATTACTCAGGAGTGATGTTACTTAACACAAGCTTTTCACAGATTATATGCACAATGTTTTAATTAGTGACATAGATGTGTGTGCACCTTTCGCTAACAGTTGCTGCAAAAAACTTGCCTTCATTTGCCTTGTCATCAATGTAGCTTTTCCAACAATTGAAAAAGGTGTGTTATCCCATATTCGTTTTAATATTATTTGGTGAGAATTGAGAATATTCAGGAGTAAAATATAAATTCATATTAATTGCACTTATTTTGATATGAAAAACATTGATGTAAAGCAACCATAAAGCTCTTCAGACTTGACACACTGTTAAAATCCCAAATGTTTTTCATATTCTGATGAACACAATGAAACATTGATTCAGTCTTTGAATTTTTGTAACAACCTTTATTGTTTATGTTACAGCTTGATGTGCACCAGCCTGCGTTGTTACGTATGTACATCCGCAAAAATGACATGGACGAGCCTCCACCACTCGAGGATGGGTCGAGCTGGGGTGGTAAGGATCGCAAGAAAGAAGATAAAAATGATGAGAACTTGGAAGATCGGTTCTACAAATATGGTGTACGACCCGAGTGGCTACAGATAAACAGAATTATAAATCATAGGTAACTTGTTAGATTCTCTCCCTTGACAGATCACAGATCTTGTTGTGTAACTTTGTTAGGCCTTTTTTTTAAATTGCAGGTGTGTCAAAAAGTGGCAGTAAGTAGGGATTCCCCTTGGAAATAATGACCATAAGACCCAGCTATTTTATTGAAACAGCTTCCATGATTGTGTTTGTTACGGGCGAAGAATCCCCCTTCTGTGTTTATTTAATCCCCTTCTACTTTGAAAGATAACACTGCTAATGTTGAAAAGTTACCAGTGAAGTCTTCCCACAGGTTGATGTTATTTTCAGTGTTCAAGGTTATTAGACTGAGCATGGAAACCAGTCTCAAATCTCAAGCATCTAATTGGCTGAAATGGCGACTGGTCGCCATTTCAGCCAATCAGATGCTTGAGATTTGAGACTGGTTTCCAATCTCAGTTTTATAACCTTCAGCCCAGGTTTCTGCTTCAAATGTTTCAGAGTTGAGAGAAATGGGGTAACATACTACCTGGTTAAGTGGAGAGATCTCAACTATGACATGGCCACATGGGAGCCCGAAGACAGCGAGGTTCCTGAATTCAAGACCTACGTGGAGTACTATGAAAATCTCAGGTAGGTATTTGAGCCACTCCACTGGAATATGAATATTGTGGTTCCATGATTTCGCTTTAGAAAGAGTATATATAATATTTATGTATGTTGTATATAAAATGCACATAAAATGTATTAGGCTGCAGAATGTTGCAACAAAGGAACAAAGATCATTAACCTACTATTGAAGACCTGTCTCGAATCACAAGCATCTAGTTGAAATGGAGAGGTTCCTTTTTAACAATCAGATGCTTGATTCTTGATATTCTTGCTTACAAAATATACAAATTGTTCAACAGCAAGAAATGACATTATTAGCATTGACATTTGAGAAGACAATTTAATTTATTATTATATATTTTGCTTTACCTTTTAATCTATGGGTATGCCTTATTCACAATGGTGACCAGTGTACATGTAGATCCATATCAGCCTGCACATCTTTGCCATATGGTCAGGATTTTCAGTTTGCTTTTATATTATTATATGATAATAATTTCTGGATTTCAGGCGTATTATGTTCGGTGGAGGTACAACTGATGATAAGAAAGGAAAACCTGGCAAGAAAGGGAAGAAAAAACGTGATGACGACGTTGCAGACTCGCCACGACCACCTGGCATGCCACCATCTTACCCTGTATCTGATGTAAGTGTACATTTACCTGTGAAATATTTTCCGATATTAGTCAAAGCTGGTTGGATTAGGCATTTTTTTTTAAGTGGTTAATTCTTTTTTTGACATATATTCAGATTAGTCAGACTAAATTGTTTTAGAAAGCCTCATCTTTATAAATTGTAAAAAAGAGCTCCAGTCAAACTGTCTTCAAAGACCACAGGGGTGTACCCAAAATTGGTTTAAAGGCACATGGTCTTTGTTCACAGGTGAATTTGTTCCTAAAATAAGTCAGTGGAACATAAAATGTATCTACATCTTCACGGTCTTTGTGTATAGATGGTCTTTGTTTAAAGGTTGATCTGTGTTTTCTTATTATCTATTCAGTTAAAGAAGCAGCTTTCAGAGGATCCTGAGTATATCAAGGCCACAGGGGGTACCCTGCACCCGTACCAGCTGGAGGGACTCAACTGGCTCCGTTACTCCTGGGCTAATGGTACAGACACCATTCTTGCTGATGAAATGGGACTGGGAAAGACCATTCAGACAATAACTTTCTTGTCATCGCTTTACAATGAGGTAAGTTAAGAACTTGTTTAGTGCAAGTCTCTGTAAAATCAGACCGTTGAATGGACTGTCTTGATCATGTCCGATTGCACCCCTTATCTATTAGTTAGTCATAAAATCAATCAATCAAACAATCAAGCAGTCAGTCAGTCAGTCAATCAATCAATCAATCAATCAGATAGTTTCTTATTCAGATTGAACCCAGAATCAATCAGTTAGAAAGTTGCTTTCTAGATCTTGATTTTGAACAAAGTTCTATAACAGATGTAAATGTTCAAAATTGACAAAAAGCAAATTTAATTTATGATGCTGGCCCATTTCTATGTGACTGGGTTTGGATAGGAAAATGTTACCAAAAAGAACTCCTTAATATTTTAATGGAACAAGTTCATGTTATTGAGCATTATCTGTTTCTTGTTACATCTGTATAACTTGTTACCTTTCTAGGGACACTGTAAAGGGCCGTTCCTGGTGGGGGCGCCACTGTCAACTATCATCAATTGGGAGAGAGAGTTTGAGTTCTGGGCACCAAACCTTTATGTGGTCACATACACAGGTGACAAAGACTGCAGGGCGGTCATCAGGTAAACGTCATTGAGGCTGGACTTTGAATAATATGTGGACTCAACATTACATTAAGAACCAACTTTACATGAAGACCCACATTTAGTGGGCTAAAGTATTACGAAAACTTACAGATTTTAATAACCGTTGCCAGTGACATTGAAAAACTGACATATTATATTGATACACAGTGCCAGTTAGTTTTACAATCATGTGTTGGTTTATGAAATAATTTTTTATCGCCTTGTTTTTTTTTTCATTCATTGTTTGAATAGTGTATTTTTCAGAAACATATTTCTTGTTATCATTAATCTTTGCAACACGCTGTAACTTGAGGCGTTAATTTCAGAGAGCACGAGTTCTCCTTTGAGGAAGGTGCTATCCGAGGTGGTACAAAGTCCTGGAAGATGAAGCAGGGGTCACAGGTCAAGTTCCATGTGCTTCTAACCTCGTACGAGTTGATCAGTATTGATACAGCAACTCTGGGATCTATAGACTGGGCTGTACTGGTAGTGGACGAGGCTCATAGATTGAAAAATAACCAGTCTAAGGTAAAGATGCTAAAAATAACGAGTCTAAGGTAGAAACATTGAAATAACTAGTTTAAAAATAAAGTTTAAGGTTAAACAAATGAAAAATAACTATTTAGGATATAGACACTGCAAATAGCCAGTGAAAGGAAACGGAATATTACCTCTAAGATTAGAGATTCAAAGATTTTATTTTACTAGGGTTTCATATGGTACATTTTCTCTAGCCAGAAATATGCAGTAATTTAACCTCATGAAATAGTTTATCACAGTATGAAGCATTACATTGTAATGAAATATCTCTGAATTTTTCAGTTTTTCCGCATCTTGAGTAACTACAAGCTGGGGTACAAGTTGTTACTGACAGGGACACCTTTACAGAACAACCTGGAGGAACTTTTCCATCTCCTCAACTTCATGTCAC
>JAZAYU010000102.1:371191-515539 GCA_038501625.1 Corbicula japonica | reverse complement strand
TAAAGATAACATTTACATTACTGTTAAGGTGAGAGACCACTAAATATTGAGAACAAGGTAGATCAGTGACCACTAAATTTTGATAACAAGGTTGTAATTTGCTATGTTATCTTAAGGGCAACTCATATCTTTGGTCTTATCTGATTGGTTATATTATTATAAAATAATTTGTATAATATGAACTAAGGCACTGCCTCTTATCGAGCTCTAGCTTTAATAATCTCGGATAATGATTTATAATGTCATGTATTTGGCCAAAATATTAAAACATAAATTGTGTCTAACATTTGTTAGCCTACTCATGCATGATATAATTGTGATTTTTGGAAATAATTTTTGTCTGCATCAACTTAATAAGAACAAAATTCTATTTTGAAATTTTCAAGATCTGTTATAACTTATAATTTTGGAAATGAATAGGAAAATATTTCATTGACTTTTATAAAAGTGATCTTAAATTACAGCGGTGTACAATTATATGTTTTAGTGTTGAACCAGTTGGAGGAATTACTCAGTGATATGAAACAAGATGTGAGCCGACTCCCCGCTACCCTGGCACGAGTCCGCCAGTCAGCCAGAGACTCCAGATGTCTGAACGCAGTATTCTGGGTCGTCTGGTGAACCCTGCCCAGCAGGCTGCTGCAGCAGCAGCAACACCGACCCCCAGTACTTCATCTCAAGGTGCTTCAGGTAGGGTCTTGTGCCCAAGGTTATAAAGCTGAGCATGGAAACCAGTCTCTCAGACTGGTCGCCATTTCAGCCAATCAGATGCTTGATATTTGAGACTGGTTTCCAAACTCAGTTTTATAACCTTCAGCCCAGTTAACATAGGATTTTCCTTTTCTTTCTGAATGGGAATTCCCAATTTCTTGGC
Source organism: Corbicula japonica (assembly GCA_038501625.1). NCBI lineage: Eukaryota > Metazoa > Mollusca > Bivalvia > Venerida > Cyrenidae > Corbicula > Corbicula japonica. The sequence goes on along the minus strand of JAZAYU010000102.1, from coordinate 514,665 downwards.
TAATCTCGAAGATGGGCATGTCATAGGAAAAAGTGTCTTTGGAAATAATTTTTGACACTTTAGTTGTTATTTTTGTTTGAAAGAATATATATTTGTATATATTTTTTTTTTAACTAACTATGCATAAAAATGATGTGGTCTGCTCAGTGTTTATGACGTCATTTCAAAGATTGAGTCAACTATCTGAAGGCACATTTTCCCTCGACGTGGCGCCCCTTTTTACATGAAATCTGGCTGAATTGTTCTTAATGTTGTTACATGTACAAGTATGTGATTACATTTTTTATAATTACATGTATTTGATAATGGAAAAGTTATTTCGAATAATCAGACATACATATTTGTGTGAAATAAAAATTAGTTTACGTTGCATTTCTAATATTTTTCTAAAGTTGCCATACTGGTCTTCAGAAGCTGAATTGGTTAAATTTATGTGAAGTCTCCAAACCGAGCAATCAGAAGCTATGATTTTGAGACTGGTCTCAAGTCTAAGATCTTGGGTGATCTTGAGCCCAGTTTGCTTGTTTAACTTTGTTTTCTTGCTTTATGCATCTTTGCGAGGCTCTGTGCTTTCTACCACTTGTGAAAACCTCCATACATGAGCCTTTTAGCGCATGGAGGAACAGTGTTGATCCAGATCAGCTGGCACATCTGTTCTGTCTGATCAGGATCTGCGCTGTTCGATTTTAGATTCATTAAGTTATTTCTGATCAACAGTTTAGATCCTGATCAGACAAAAAGGATGTGCCAGCTGATCTGGATCTACACTGGCCCCATGTTCATGAAAATGCTTATATATTGAGGAAAGGGTTAAAATTGCTTTTAAAAGACAATATTTTGTTGCTGATATCACTTTATGCCTTTGACATAACACAGTGATATAATGACATCACTGAAATGAGCTTATGACTTGATCTTTACCCTAGGTTATGTTTACCCTAAACTCCCTGTATTCACCTTTTATCAGTGTTGATCTAGATCAGCTGGCATATCCATGCAATCAGATCTGGATCAACACTGATTGTTTCTTGGTCAGAAATAACCTAATGAATCTAAAAGTGAACATTGTAGATCCTGATCAGAATGCACATATGAGAGGCAGATCTAGATCTACACTTGTCATCCATAGAGTAAAGGGTTCAGATATTTCTTACACAGTGAAATGCACCAAAATGACTTGTCCCCTTGGTGCTAAAATGCCTTAAGTACCTTTAAGATTTTGTAGTTAGGTGACAATGTTTGCAAGAAATCTTGATAATTCTAAGCTTGGCACTGTTAACAGCTCTTGTTGCAATGTTCTCAGGTCAGAAGTCATTGCCTCAAGCTACTCCTAGCACCTCTGCTCACAGAACTCCAGCTCAAACCCCAGGTCTGTAATTTCTTAACATCTGTCAGTCTTTACCTAACCCTTTGCTTCATATATACACATTTTATCGCAATTGTGATCAGTGTAGATCCAGATCAGCCAGTACATCAATGCCATCTGGTCAGGATCTACACTGTTTGCTTGCATTTGCTCAGAAATAACGTAATAAATCGAGAAGCAAACTGTGCACATCCTCATCAGATTGCATGATTTGTTCTGGATCTACAATGTTCGCCCATGCCATAAAGGTGTATTTATGGAGGAAATGGTTAAGTGTTTACTTAATACATGTATAGGGGTTCAATTTGACTTAATGCAGGGGTTCTATTTGGCTCGGGAAATAAACCTGTTACTCATGAAATTTTCAAAAAGCCTCATTTTGACCCGAATGATTGAAGGGTCCTTTATTCCTTACATTAAGCTAATAATTGGCACAGTCCCCTAAAAAAGTATCCAAATGACCCTTGACATTCAGCAGATACTTGTGGAGCCCTTGACTCATCTTTCTAACAATGTAGGCAAGTTGTTAATTGCCCTGGACTTTGTAACAACAGAAAGTTATAAACTGAATTAGTTAACTTTGTTTATAGTGAACAGAGTAGACCCTGATCAGAATCTGCATTTGCACAGGTGATTTGTGCCCAAGGTTATAAAACTGAGCATGGAAACCAGTCTCAAATCTCAAGGATCTGATTGGCTGAAATGGCGACCAGTCGCCATTTCAGCCAATCAGATCCTTGAGATTTGAGACTGGTTTCCAAACTCAGCTTTATAACCTTCAGCCCTGGGCCTACTCTGGTGGCTGATGTGACAGATACTTTGCTTAGCACGAAGGCTTCAAAGCAAAAGGAACACAACTTTTACATAGTTTTCTATGCAAGACTCTTGATGAAAAGTGATAGGCATAAGTAGGAGAAAACATTTTTGAGAGTGCTTAGAATTGCTATGCTGAAGAGTGTATCTGTACTTTGTGGTAGACAGTTAATAGGTTATTAAAAGTTCATGGAGATTGCCCATGGAATACCAACAATTGGTTCATTAATTCAATCATTGTTTCATTGATTCACCCAGACATTAGTTATTCACTCATTCACTTAATGATTTTTGTGTCGTCTGCGATAGCAGGTAGACACATAGGGATCCTATTGTCCGGCGGTGGCGTCGTCGTCGGCGGCGGCGGCGGCGTCGTCCGGTAGTCCCCCAACTTTAACCTGAAACTTAATGTTGCCTATAACTTTGAAAGTACTTGTCCTATTCACTTCATACTTGAAATATATCATCAGCACGAACAATGCCATCTGTGACGACAAGAATGATAACTCCAGTTTCAATATTTTTTGAGTTATGCCCCTTTCAAATGCAACTTTAACCTGAAACTTAATGTTGCCTATAACTTTGAAAGTACTTGTCCTATTCACTTCATACTTAGAATATATCATCAGCATGAACAGTGCCATCTGTGACGACAAGAATGATAACTCCAGTTTCAATATTTTTTTAGTTATGCCCCTTTCAAATGTAACTTTAACATGAAACTTAATGTTGCCTATAACTTTGAAAGTACTTGTCCTATTCACTTCATACTTGAAATATATCATCAGCATGAACAGTGCCATCTGTGACGACAAGAATGATAACTCCAGTTTCAATATTTTTTGAGTTATGCCCCTTTCAAATGTAACTTTAACATGAAACTTAATGTTGCCTATAACTTTGAAAGTACTTGTCCTATTCACTTCGTACTTGGAATATATCATCAGCACTAACAATGCCATCTGTGATGACAAGAATGATAACTCCAGTTTCAATATTTTATGTGTAATATCCCTTTCAAATGCAACTTTAACATGAAACTTAGTGTTGCCTGTAAAATGGAAATCACTTCTTCAATTAATTCACTTAATACTTTGAATAACTCATCTGCATTTGCAAAACAATTTTTGAAAATGATAACTCAGGTTTCACCATTATTTTAGTTATTCCCCTTTCAAATGTAATTTAGATGACACATGTGTTCTGTTGTGTAGTATTGAAATCAACTTCAATAAAATATTTTTATTATATATGATTAAACATAGGCCCACATTTCAACGTTTTCCAAGCAGGCGACACATGTGTTCCGCGGAACACAACATTCTAGTTTCATTTTTGATTGGTTCAGTCCTATGTATAATCATCCTCGCTCACTACCAAACTCGCTCACTCACTGACTCACTCACACTTACACACACACACTCGATCACACTCGCTCACTGACTCACTCACACTCACTCGCACACCATTTACTATCTCAAGCTTGCTTGCTAACTCTTCAGCCAAGCTTTTCATTCGTTCATTTGAAATCAGTTGCATTGTCATCTAGTCACAAGATTATAAAACTGAGAATGGAAACCAGTTTCAAATCTCAAGCATCTGATTGGCTGAAATGACAACTGGTCAATGCTTGAGATTTGAGACTGGTTTCAAATCTGACTTTTATAATCTTCAGCACTGATCTAGTCTAACAGATGTATTCCTTTCCTTTTTTGCATCATGTGTACAGTAACGTATGAACAGTCAGTTCTGCCGATGCCCGGTACTCTACCCCCACCCCCAACCTTCTTTGGTCCAATACCAGGCCCTGGTGGTGAGGTACCAGCTTACTGGGCGTCGCCTGAGGTTGCGAGATCCTTAGGTCTGGACAAATTTGGTCTTCGTTCAGGTTCTCCCCACCAATAGTGGTAAATTATAAGCTGTCTGTATTTTGTATGCCTTAGAAGCATGCAGAAAAAATGCTTCCTGGTGCTTTAGTAAGCTGTATATTATATGATAAAAAGATATATACTGTAAAATCATTGTTTTCCTGGATATGGTATTATATTTTTGTGGTGGTTTAATTTTCGTGTAATTTCACGCAGGATAAAGTGTGCAAAATCAAACCATAGCAAAATCAAACCATTCACTATCAAGTCTTATGAGAATAATACAAGTGCACGAAATTATGCCCGCAATAAAAGTCATTTATGTCTTTTGCTGAAATTTGATTCCCTCAAAATTAACCAATTCCTTGATATATATGCATTTTACGCATGTGGGACCAGTGTAGATCCAGATCAGACGGCACATCTGTGCCGTCTGATCAGTATCTGCACTGGTCACATTTTGGTCAGAAATAACCTAATGAATCAAAAAGGAAACAGTTTAGATACTGATCAGACGGCATGTATGTGTCGACTGATCTGGATCTAAACTGTTTGCCTTTGCAATAAAGGTGTATCTATACAGGAAAGGGTTAAATCACACCACAGTAACACTTGAATCACCGAGTTAATGTAATGGACATTGTGTTGATTTTGCCAGTCTATTTATTGTTTGTATGTGGTTTTACAGAAGTTTGCTAACTGAATATACCACTTTGAACTGAATTGAATGGTGTAAATCCTGATTTGACTTTGTGCATGCACAGGCAAATTAAGATCTACTCTTGTCACAAATGTAACATATTCTGTGCTAAGCATTGAAGAGCATTAAGATTTGTGGTTTTCTCGGTACATTTACAAAATTTTTATATGGGTACAAAATTTTTGTGTATTATGAATAAAGCAATAACAAAATGTTTGCAAGGATTTGATTTTTCAGATCTGCTCTACCACAGAATTCATGAAAGTTATATCACCCCATGAATATTAATGATTCTACAGTAATTTCCTGATAGTAGCCTTTGTATAATAAATTGGGGTCAAGTGTTGTTTTTGTTGCTTTGCTGAAGTGTGTTCGTGAATTTGCTAAATACATTTCCATTTCAAAAAGTTCAAATAAAACATTGGCACCTAGCAGGCTACATTTGGTTTATTGGTTTTTCAGCACCTCAACCTTTCTCATGATTTTTGGTTTTTTTTGGCAGTATTTCATTTTCTTACCGTCAGACTGATTCTTGTGAATTTTCTGTTTTCCTCCCATAATGCACCCATATAATTTGAAGCAAATTTTTCTTGGCCATTAAATTAATATTTTTAATTGTTTAATTATTGCAGAGTTGCTTCCCTTTTTATTGTGTACTGATTCCTTTCCCCTTTATGACACACAGTTAAAGAGTTGTTTCCCATCTTGTAAACAGTATAAGAAGTGCTTATGCCCCTGACTTGTAGCAAGGAAGAGTTTTTTCCCTTTTGTTTTAGTGTAAGAGTCTTTTCCATTTATGACACTGTTAAAGAGTTGTTTTCCATCTAGTAAACTTTTAAAAAAGAGTTACTTCCCCTTTTATGTAGCTTTGCATGCTTACTCTATTGCTGCTTTGTTACATCTCCATTTAATGAATCTGTTAGAGTATTGAGTGCTTCCTTAATATTTATTTAGGATAGTTGGAAAGAGTTTGGTGTCTTGGAATTGCATTGTCACATTATTATAAACAGAGAGTACATGTTTAAAACTGAAACATAAACAGTTGATTCAGGGTTGTACACAAAAGATGGGAAGAGTGTCAGAACCAAAGTGAATTTGTTATGGGTAGACCTAGACCTAACATCATAAATAACGTGAGGCCGGAGACCTGGCACAAATCTACAGAAGTTGATTGGTTCCATTGTTGGGTCTTTTAATTGACCAATCAGAAACCAGAGAATAGAAACTGGTCTCCAGTCTCAGTGTTATTATCTTGAGGTTCCAAGAGGGTTGGGACTGGAGTGTGTCAGATACATGGAGGAACAATTGTATAGGGCAAATCTTTGATAACACAAATGCTATCAAATTTTGCACAAACTAAAAAAATAACACAGTAAAAACCATTTGAAAGGAATGTAAATACCGGTCCAGTTTAGCAACAGATGTGGAAGCTTTGTCATACAGTGTATCATTGCTCTATATTAACCATACAATTATGTTGTTTTGTAGCTGGTGGTCAGTAATGCACACTGTATGGTATTGATTTGGTATGTATTACTGCTTGGCGTTAATCCTCTACTGTACTATGTATAACTACTTAGTATTGCCTCTACTGTACCATTTATTACTCTGTCTTTAATTCCAAACCCTGCTATATATGTATATAACACTTGCCTTGCCTGGGTGTTAGTTAGTCAAAGTTTTAGCTGTTTTATCACATTTTTGCTGTTAACCCTTTCCTCCATATAATAAATAATAATATACACATTTAATCACATGTCTTAACAGTGTAGATCTAGATCAGCTGGCACATCTTGATCAGAATCTGCACTGTTCATTTCTAGTTCAGAAATAACCTCATATCTAAAAGCAAACAGCATAGAGGTGTCGGCTGATCTGGATCTACATTGGTCACCAACGTGATAAAAGGCATATATACATACGGAGGAAAGAGTTAATAATGAAAAAGAATGAAAATTGTTTGTTTTCTTAATTCCCTCAATGATTAGCAATTGGAAGGGTCAGTAAGTATACATAAATCGTTAATACTTTGGTACAGGTATCATAATAATTCTCGGGTTTAAATTTCCCTTAAAACTGAAATACACCAATGTGAGTGTTCAAACAAAGTGTCAATTAATTTGATTTATTTTGATGTATGTTTTTTTTTTCAAAGCATATTTATTCTTTATATTGTTTATTTTGTGTTTAGCAAACTTTCTTTGTACAATGGTGGAAATTCAAAAATCTTACCCTAGTTGATGAGAGAGATTGTTCATTTAATACATGACAGCTTGTTTAGAATGCGAGTTGTAGTGTGATGACAGCATGATTTAATGTATGATGTGCATTTCATTATCAAGCCAGATGATTTTATCCTTAACTTTCTGTATTTATATAACAAAGGAAGGTGATGCTTTAATTTTTGTGCTGCCCTTTTAAAGATAAGTAAAAAACCTAGGGATCGCTTTGTCTGTCTGTACGTCCATCAACGTTGGCTACAATTTTGCCATTTCTTAATATCAAACTTCACAATTATGTTGCATATGAATGGTTTTATACAGGCGTCTTGTTTTATAATTATATAAATAGCCCTAGACTTCCTTGTGCAAAACTGTCAGTTTTCAGCTTACATTGTATATTGTAATAAATTGTTATAAATTACTTTTAAAATTTTGAATGCAAAACTAAATATAACAACATTTGTTCAAAATACTTATTTGTTAAATAACTATATTTTTAATATTTTAAATGAATGCTTTATTTATGACAGAACATTTACAAGATAATATTTGCATTATTTTCAGGTTCGAAGCCCATAAAACGGCATCCACAATTTAACTGCTGTATAATAAATAATGAAATTTTCAATACAAATAAAATTTAAATTTAAACTATTATGACACATAACAATGCTTTAGTCCTATTGATCTAAATATAGACTTTTCGTGTTTTTCAGAATCAAATCGTGGTGCCAGCAAGAAAGCAGCGATCTGTATAGAGTAACGTCAATCTGTCGGGAGAGCGTGGTTAAACAAGACTCTACAAGAATTTTTCACGTCACTTGTACCAGCTTCAATCCAACAACAAGGCGTAAGGCTGTCTTCATGATTGGTGGCAACTAAGCTCCTCCTCCAAGTCACATGACCAGCTGTCTATAAATAGCATTTTAAGACGTAAATTGTACCTATGAAGGTTTCAGAAGTGATACAAGTGGCAAATGAAAAGCAGAATATTGGCTACATTTGCCTCCGCACCTAAATTTATCGCTCAAGACAACAACAACAGAGGTTCTCTAATGCTGCTAAATTTATGATGTTGAATTTTGGTTATTCTATTACATTAATTAAACTTGGAGGTATGTGTCTACACAGCTGCAAACCCTGATCTGACATTACAAAAACATTGATTTTCAGTTGCTTCTACACATGTTGCAGGTGCAAGTTGACCATAATTTCAGCATTACTAGTATTTTCAAAGGATGTTGCGCTGACATATAAAGCTTACAGCACAGTGATTTATCATTTCTTTGAAGAAACAGTCAACTTACAATTTGCATTTTTTAATTTTAGAAATTTTCTTGAAGAAAACATACTTTTCTTCCCCGTTCAAAATCTCTGTTTTCAGGAATCTTCCTGTATTGTGTTCTCAGTTATGTCAGTGTAGAGTTTTCTGATAAGCGTGAGAAATGAAGTCAACTTACCCTAGTTTCCTTTATATCGTGTAGCTCAAAGGTTTCATATTAAAAATATGACTAACTGGGATGAGGAAATCAAGTATTTTGGGGGGATTTCAGCATATGTTGTAATGTACATTTTTAATGTTGTACTCATTATTTGGACATTTTTCACTTTTTTGTTACAGATTTTTGAATGACTGATCATTGATAAGATATTCGTAGAATTCATTTTTAAAGTAAAAAAATGGCATTGCTCTAGCATAACTTTTTATCTTTTAAAAATTTACTGTTATTAAAGTCGTAAATGGAAGATTTTGAACCTACCGGACTATTTCGATGTTAATTAAAAGAGAGAGATTTCCGTTTTCCACTGCTTTCATAAATCATGTTTTGCAAGATTGCTTGTATACGTTTTTGAAGGTACCAAAGTGTTCAAAAACACATTGTTAAAATGCATATCATATGTTAACATAGTTAACCTTTTACTCCATAGATAACACATTTATTGGATGGGTGAACATTGTAGATCCAGATCAGTTGGTATGTTCATGCCATATAACTAGGATCTACAATGTTTGATTTTTGATTCAGTAGGTTTTTTCTGACCAAATAGCAAATAGTGTAGATCCAGACCAAACAGCACATGTGCTGGCTAATCTGGATCTACACTGGTTGCACATCCTATAAACCCAATGTATATGTAGTAAATAGGTTAAGTCAAGGTCACTCTCAGAAGTTTTCAACTTACAAAGTTTTCATCTACACAAGTTTTCTGTATATTTTGTTATTGCATCCAATTTGTCAAACATATTTTAACACAGATCATTTCAAATAATTTATTTTGTCTTGCTTCCTCATTAAATCATGTTGCAATTAAATTGTAGATTTACTGTGGCAGTTGTGTTTTCATATTAACATAGCATCTTGGGCCCAATATCATAAAACTAAATCAGGAGACAAGTCTCAAATCTCGAGCGTCTGATTTGCTGAAATACTGAAATATCAAAACAGTGCTTAAAGACTATGCAGGTTTGAATGCAAGATTTCCAGAAATGGGGGGTTCGTTTTGGGCAGTCTTGGGTAATTGCACGATAATTTCCAACATTCTCACTGTATATAAACCGATTGTATCATATGCCGGATATAGCAAGCTGATTGCATGGCTGCGATATAAACAATTCGTAAATAACACATTGAAAACGGAACTTTTAGGATCATTTTAAGTATATTCAACAAAAACAAGTACGTTATATTTTGTATAGTCCTTATTTGTTGTAATACCATTTGTTATGCGCATATATAGGGATAAAAACTTGCAAAATTGCATTTAATCACAAGAAGGTCTGGCAAATGACCCACATGATTGTATCAAAGTACTGTTATTCATTCGTGACAAATAAACGCTCTGATGCACGAATACATACTAGTTATATGACTCTGTGACATTAATATAAAGATTATTACATTACAATATTGCTTTAAATGTATAGATAGTGAAAATTATTAAAATGAGGGGTGTGTTTCGTAATGACTGTATCATCTATAGCATTATCATACTCTCATTTATAGCAAACACACCTATTTTTGTTGTATCATTTAGTGCGATCTTCGTTGAATGATTTTCCAATAATCTGTATCACTTATGGCGTTTGCATTTGCTGATTTTATCAAGTTTATGCTGTTAGGTGAGATGGAGGAGTTCGTCTACATATATTGTCTATTCTAATAGGGTATATTTGGAGAAATAATAAATCATGGTGTACAAAAACACGAAGAGAAGAACTTTAAAATAATAAAACAGAATGACTATAGGTTATTGTTAGTTTGGAGGCTTGTATAAAAATTAAACTCTCGGGCCCAACGCAGCTGGGCGACCGTTTAATTTTTCATACAAACCTCGAAATAAACTATAATCTGTTTTTGTAACTGTTAATTTGGCATACACATAGTTTACATAAATCAGTTTTCAAAACAGTAATTTAATGGCTCGTATAAATGTAATATGAGAATATGTTAGAAAGAGGATTCATTAATTTCTTTAACTGAAATCATTATGGGAACATACCCGACTCTCAAGGGAAGACCATTGTGATACTCAATCCTTGGGCGGTAAACCCGTTTGACCCTTTACTCCATGGGATATGGAGTACGTTGTTTTTGCTGTACACTGTTCGCAATTACATTTATTAGAATATTAAAAAAAAACAAAAACAAGTGACCATTGTATATTCCGATCAAATGACATGGATGTTTCAGCCGACGGTGATCTACATTGGTCGTACATTGAGTAAAGGGTTTATCATCAGCTTAAAATATCAGTATTTAATTAACTTGCTTTGCCTCAGAATGTGTATGTCACGCCTACCTGCCTATGTATTTATAACCGTGAACCTTGAGTTTCGAAACTATTACTTTTAAAAAACCTTAGACTATGTTAAACTTTATCAAATCCAAAACATTTTGGGACGACATTAATTATCGCCTGTTGTAAATTGTAGTTCTCAGAGCGGCCTGGGTGTTAACTAATGAAGCCAGGTAGATCCAAATGTTTCGTGTCGCCGCAGTAAATAAAGTCCCTTATATTTCATAACCTATCATATTTCTGTACGGAGCACTTTTAATACATGTTTTTACATCAAGCCGTTGTTCTTAAATCCGAAAAATATACTAAAATCATCTTTAAAAAAATCGCCATAACTGATACACTAGAAACATACAAATGATTGAGTTAACATGTTCAATAAATGATACAGTCTGGGTCAAAGCTACATGCATGTTTGGTCTAATGTTTTGATGTTTAATTCTTATTATTGTAAGAATAAAAATGATATGTTTCATCATCGCTAGCATGAGAATACCTCTCAAAACCTGTTGAAACATAAACATTTACGCTGATTTTTTATAACAGTACACAGTGCAAACGGTACATTAAGCGAGTGATTTAAGCGATTTTTTTAAAGTATATTGCATAAAAAAGGTAAGAACATCTTTCATAACAAGTGCTAGGAGAATCGCCTGTTGAACATGTATTTGTCGATTGGATTTCTCATTACAATACATACAAAATCTCCTAATTTTTTAACTGTTTACTATGTTTTTGTGACAATCAGTGCGCTATATCCGGTAGATGATACAATCGGTTTATATGCAGTGATCCTGGTCAAAGTCCTTATGAACATTTAATATTGTTGACCTAAAGGCTGGGGCGCACAAGCAACACTAACAAACTCCACCTGTAGTGCCCCTGACTATGCGACCAGTTTAGACTCTGATCAGCTTGTTGGTTGTTTATCCATGCAGTCTGATCTGGGTCTACACTGTTCGCCATTGAGTCAGATAAACATTCTTACTGCATTAAAACAGTTCACGGCCTATTCGGGCCGTTTAAATCTGCCAAATATTACGAGTGTACACTTAAACTTCTGGTGTTTTGTCAGAAAGGACTGTTGAGAAGGTCACACAGTCGTCTATCTGCTACTCGGGGTAATAAATCACAGCATGGTTACCAGTGTGCGTATGTCGTGGGTTCAATACAGTGTTCAGTGCAGTGTTCAAATGACCATTTGCCCGCAGTGCAGACTCTGGCGCACAGTCGACCATGGATAACAGCCATATCCCATGCGGTAAAGGGTTATGTCAGTGATGTACACCATCGTAGAATGCTGACAAATGTGATACCCCACTATTAAGACCACTCCCAGAGTTGGCTGAACCCTTTACGCCATATTACGCCTTTTGTCATGTGTGACCAGTTTAGATCCAGATCAGCTAGCACATCTGTGCCATCTGTCCTGGATCTACAATGTTCACCTTTTGATCAGAATTAACGTAATGAACCTAAAGCGAACAATTTAGACCCTGATCAGATGATTGGTTGTGCCGGCTGTTTTGGATCTAAACTGGATCTAACGAAATAAAAATCTTATATATCGAGGAAAAGGTCAAAGAGGTTTTACTGTATTATAGACGCATCAAAACATTTACTTATAACATGGTTGTATTTCATTTGATAGGCTACAAGTAAGGAGACTAAAGTCAGAGAAGTTGGATCGCGGTCTGTTCCCAAGATCTTTGCCCAAGGTTATAAAACTGAGCATGGAAACCAGTCTCAAATCTCTAGCATCTGATTGGCTGGAATGAAGACCATTTCAGCCAATCAGATCCTTGACCAGTCGCCATTTCAGCCAATCAGATCCTTGAGATTTGAGACTGGTTTACAATCTCAGTTTTATAACCTTCAACCCTTATGTAGGTAATCACTTCGTGTTTTATCATTACTGGCAATATTATTATTATTGGCGACAATAATGAGTGACATCAAATTGCATATGGGCAAAAATCTGATACTTCATGAATGTAAATATGTACAAACTTGTATGCACAAGAACTACTTAGAACAAAAGTGCAGACAATACTTTTGACATCAGTTTATTAAAAAAATTACAACAAAAATATTATCACAGTAGAGTAAAACAGATCTGATATTTACAAAAGAAAAAATAAAGTAAAGCATATAAACATAAAGCTATTCCCACTTGGGTATAAAATATAATACAATGATAAGGTCCTACCACAATTGGCAAACTTTTATACTTTTTACGCACTGGTTGCTGTGGTATTGTCAAGTCGGCCTATAATTTTCGGTTGGTTTTTATGAAACTAGTGACATCACCAATTTATGTGCACGAATCGATTGTTCTCAAACATTTAACCCATTGGAATTATAATGTAGTACTGAATTAAATTGAACCAGCGACACCACCACTTAACGTGCACGTATCGATTGTTCTTAAAACCCTCTCCCAATTGGAATTGTTACCTAAAATAACATTTATTGTAAACTTAAAGACGGTTGTGGTAGTTTTCGTTTTCACAACTTTATGAATTTTACCTGTTCACCGTTTGCATGACACAAACGAATTTGGTAGTCAGTCGTTAAACAGAGTTAATTCACAAGTACTTTAAAGAAAAAAGTCTGTCCTTGCCAGTAAATTCGGTTTCCGTAGGAAAAACGGCCTTTCTTTCACACACGCAATCTGATAACTTTTGCTAATCTTATTTTCTTCAACATAAAAACTTATTTACAGTGCCAGACGGGAATCTTTCCGACGTGACTGTCACATTTGTTGGCCTACTCAGACTTTGGTGTGAAATCACCAGTCTTTTGTGTTAATGGCCTATTCGGCACAAAAATTACGTTTTAAACAGGTTAGCGCTGTTTCTGCCTTAGGAAAAAAACAAGAATTATCTAGATGTTGAAGCAAACGTGACATTCTACGCTTCTCATGTCTGAAAAATAAAACAAGAGGACCGATTGTCTTTGGTTATTGCTTAGTTTCTTCTCCCTCTGTGAAATAAAATTTTCTCCAGCGCCATCATTGGGGCCTCGAACGCTAGGGAACACACGAATGCCACCATGTATGTTATGCACAGATGGCCCAGGTACAAGTATACCTAAAACACGAACACCAGAACAAGTGGTTAATATAAACAATAATGTTTTTTCATAACTTTTCAAGGACCTTTAAAAGTCTGAAAATTAGAATTCAAATACAGATACTGGGGAAAGTAAGTGGATTTTACAAACTGGAGTATTACGACCCGATAACTTCAGTTGTACAATGATGACAAGTTTGCCGACTTCCTTAATAATTAAAGATAATTCGGACTTGTCGTCGTTTTAGTATGCTTTACACATTAAAAACGAAGACAACTTTAACAAAGCATCATTAAGTTGAGAAGACGTCAATCTTTAAGCATTCTACGGTAAAATAAACAATAAAAATTAAATCGGATAACAAAATTATGGAAAAATAATAGATACTTATCATGTTATAAGGTGTTTTTTTTTCAAATAAAGTTGCAAATAAAAAGTCAAAAACTGTTAATGAAGATACCGTTCGTTTCCTGTCCGTATCAAACATATTCATAAATCAGTTTTGTATTAAAATTTATGTTTTTATCTACTTAAGTCATGTTTGTGAAACTAACCACGTTTAAATCTAATTTATCACCACAAATCAGTGCCTTGCGAAATCAGATGACATTTAAGCATAAAAAAGAGCAATGACTTACAATGTTGTAGTCGTTTACATGAAGCAGAGTCCTTCTCGAGAAAACATAAATCATCATGCAGATAGGGTGTACGAGATAGGCAGCGTATGTCAGTCGAGACAGGGGGATGAATCCGTTCCACGACAGAAAACTGTTCACTATTCCTGAAATTCAATTTAAATTCATCAACAAATACTAAAACGCTTTCAACATTACTATCCCTAAAAGTCAAATCGCTTTTGTATTTTTACGTTAAATAACTATTAACCGATTACCCCATTGGATGTTGTCTTTTAACCAAAGGCGAACAGTGTCTATCCAGATCATCCTGTGCCATCGGATCACGATCAACACTGTTCGCTTATTGATTTATTAGGTTATATCTGGCCCAGAAGTGAACAGTGAAGATTCTGATCAGACGGCACAGATTTTCCGGCTGATCTGGATCTAATCTTTTCGCACATGTGATATAAAACTGGAGTAAAAGGTTAATATAAAAGGGAAGTAACCATTACAAGTGGGTTCCGGCAGTAGTTACTCCCCTTACAAATCTGTAGCGTCCAAGGGAGGTCACTGCGTTTTCTGTTAATCTAACTCCTGATAGCTGTTACTTCCCTTTACAGAAAATTCGATGGTTTGCAGGTGTTTTACTTTTACTCGGACGCTGTCTTAAAGTCCATTAAAAAAATAAATGACATCTGATTTGGATGGAACGAACAAAATCGGACGCCAACGATATGAATTTGCGAACATAAACTGTACATTTTACGAGAAGGAAAATCTGGCATTGTTGTTTTTTTACATGTCATAATTTTGGTTCTTGGCCGTGTACATTGTAATTCAATATCTCTAAATTTCATTCGACACTTGTTCTGTATTATAACAGTTTACTGTATGGGCCTATATGAATAAATAGCTGGTGGCTTTAAGTATCATTAACAGAATATTGAGCTTGGGTTCCCAAAAGTGATCAGCATCTGGCTTTAAACCAAATTAAGGCTATAAAGTGGAAAATGTCGATCAAATAAATAATACCTTAAAGGTACTAATGAATAAAAAAAGACTTGAACATAATAAAAACATACATATTTGTGATTAATAATACAAATAACGTTATTAGACGTCTGAAAACTACCGTAGGGAAATATTTGTAGCATTAACCGAAATTCATTGCGGCGCTGCATTTGTTAATTGGTTTTTGGCTACGTTACTGCGACAATATTAAATACGCTCTGTTAATAATGCAACGAAATATTTAAAAAGATAAAATCTTATAAGTATATTACATGTGAGTAAGGTGACGATGGAAAAATCTGTCAACGAGGGTAAACTGTTTTTGTGGGAACGCGGCTCTGTCGAATTCCCGCCAAAACAGTTCACCAGTCTTATTTGCTTACCGCCCGAGAGACTTATCTCATGAAAATATAACCCAAACCAACGATCAATCCCAACGCTGTTCTACCAGAAGATTGATAATTATTTACCAGGTTCTCTTTGGAAAACCCTAGTTATTAAATTGGGGTATGTCTTTGGGCGGGCAGGCAATCGGGCGTCAACATTTCATTCATTTCTTTGTGTTTTTTTTTTTAAGTTCACTTTTTCTCAGTAACCATTCTTGGTAGAGCATTTAAACCAATATAGTTGTCTGACATCACAATAGCAATTATCAGGACGTTTCATAACTCCTGACTGCATTTTGTCATAGTTATGCCCCTTTTTTCACATACAATTTTAAAAGAAAACCTGGATTTGAGTCACTGCGGCGTTTTCTACTTATTAATTTATTTGAATAAGGATTATTTCTAAAACTTGCCTGGAAACCAGTCTCAAATCTCAAGCATCTGATTGGCTGAAATGGCGACCAGTCGCCATTTCAGCCAATCAGATGCTTGAGATTTGAGACTGGTTTCCTGTGCAAATAAAATCCTACTCAACTTACCGCCCATGTGACTATAACATGCAAATATAACCCAAGCCACTACCAATCCCCAGGCCGGTCTACCAAAGGCTTCATAGAATGCTCGCTGAGTGTTTGTCCACTCCGTGCCGTCTTCTTTGTTCTCGCTGTACGGCGTATACACCAGAGTGAGGGCGACAGCCGCGGCAACCAACCAACACAGCAAACACATAAACTATTAAAAAACAATATTATATCCAGCATAAGAGCATGCCGTACTATAGTACCGTAACAGTCTCTTTATACAACATATCGAGAGCAACAGTAGCGGCAACCAATCAGCTAAGAAAACACACAAACTGTAAAGAGTTACCGGTAATTTCAGAATTAGACCATGTCGTACCATATTTCTCTGTCTCTATACAGCAGATCGAGCAACAAACCAACGTATGAAACACACAAACTGTAAAAAGTTTATTTTAGAATAAAACCTTACAGTACCATAACAGTCTCTTTTGTAACTGGTTACGCAAAACAGCAATACACTGCTCTCACACAATAGCATTACATGTTTATCATGTTTGTGATATTTATTTATGTTTCTGTTGACGAAACACCCGAGACCGAAGTTATATCTTTAAAAACAACATAAATTAAACGTAAATCTTTATCTTACCATTTTTCATATTTTTACTGTTGACAAGCAACAGTGAAACCGGTTTTCATGATTATTGCCGTACTTCGAGCTTTAACTCCGCGCTTCTCATGATTATCGCTGTACTAACAAGTTTAACTCCGCCCTTCTCATGATTTTCGCTGTACTTACAGGTTTAACCCGCCCTTCTCATGTTTACCGTCTTACACACCGGTTTAACTCCGCCCTTCTCATGATTATCTTACAGGATTTACTCCACCCTTCTCATGATTATCGCATTGCTTACAAGTTTAACCCCGCCCTTCTCATGATTATCGCCGTACGGACGGGTTTTACTTCGCCTTGTTTATCATTATGGCAGTACTTACAGGTTTAACTCCAACCATGTTTTAATTTTTGCCGTACTTACAGGTTTTACTCCGACCTTCTCATGATTATTGCCGGGTAATTTAACGTGTCTAAACGAGAAGTACGTTTGATTAGAAAACTTGGGTATTAGGAGTTACGCTTACCTGACTTTGCAGTGGTTTTCTTCCACGTTTATAAACGAGAAGCCCTAGCAGCATTCCGACTGCCCAGCAGCCAACTCTACACCACGGTACAGTATAGACTTCGTTCCAAAATGCGCCACCGTCCGACTTCATTCTAAAAGATAAAATAACCCCAGCATTTTATTTTCAACTAGACTCTCAAACATTTGGTTACAGAGTCTTCATACGTAGTGAAGCAGTTTAATCGAAAAAGAAACAATGTGACCTTATTATCATCAATGAGATTTTATAACTGATTATGGATAAGTAGACAGTCACGTGATATTCTGTTTATTTAACCAAAATGATATTATGTCAGATAAGGGCGCTTTATTATTTTTTCCAGGGATAAGTACTAGTACTCGTGAAGATCACATTACGATATCAGATTTGGAAAACTTTTTGTAGATGAACTATATTTTAATCTTACTTGTCTGTCAACTTATTATTTTTAATACACCCAACACATTTATTTTTTCAATGAAAGCCATTGTCCGCCGTTGTCGGGTGTTTTTATTAACCTGCTTAACCTGCCCAATGTCTTCATATATAAAAAGTATTATTCGGTGAAAATCATTCTGTTACTATTAACAACAATACCAACACATCGTTATAAGCAGCTCGACACTGAACTTGCCTTTGCTATTGGCAATTAATAGACTGTGACAACATAGATTACATAAAAAGCCACTGGCTTAAGCTAATGGCTTTAGTTTACGCAACTTACGTAAAAAAGTTTCCATTGATTTCATATTCTCTCCAAAACGCGATTCCTGTGCCCGTTGCCAGCAATGCACAGGTTAAAATAGCACCGAAAACCGGTTTTCTGTAAAAGAAAAAAACACAGACTGAACACATATATAACGTTGTTGAGTAAGATTCCAAGATATAATGAATTATGGCTGGAAAGGGTTCATTGACCTCACAACAGACATTTAAATTGCAAACTGGTTATAAATTGAGGACTGATTTATAAATTGCGAACTGGTTTTGACAGATTCCATTGCTGATGGTTTCCAACTCCCCCACCCCCCACCTAGCGGAATACTGCCTTCGGGATAAAGTTAATGGACTCCCTGATTACAAGTAAACAGTTATAATTACCAATTTTAAAGTTTCTATCTAGCAGCACTCGTAAAATCTTTGCCTTTGGTCATTTAATATAAATCTAAAAGTTTTAAGTTTCTTTTTAGCACTCATAAAACGTTCGCCTTTGGCTCTTAATATAATTATAACAAGACGTACAGCAATAAAATATTATACAAAATTTCAAAAGGAACAATAAAATTCCATACAAACAACTGAGCAGCACTGAGTGGAGGTATGGGGCGGTTTCTCGCGTGAATGTATGAAGACTTTAGTTTAATAAATCCTGCATTTTTCCATGGTGTGCGATTTTTCGTGAATAAGGCGGGCCAAATAAGTTCGCGAATTAAATACCCACGATTGATACTTTAATGTGATTAAAAAACAACACAAAATTAGGGATTGTATTAAAAACCGTGTTATTTCGTGCCCATGAATGAAAAGGAATTTGCAGGAGGCATACACTCCTAAAATCTGTTGAAAAGACCCTTACAAAAACATTTCAATAGAACAATTGAGTGATACAAAAATAGTATTAAATATTAGCAATAATAGTTAGTCTTTAAATTGCAAAACATAATTTACAGTTTAACTCATTTTTCTTACACTTGTACTTTATAATAAAAACATCCATGTTGATATTTTTCTTTTTTCAATATTACAAGTGTTCCAAAATCTGAGTACAAATTTCACTTACTTTTATTACTGACTGTCCCCTTTTGGAAGATTTTATGGATTTGAGAAATCAGAACAATAAAGAATAAATAAAACAATACTTACATATACATGAAGAAAAGAAACAACGGTGAGATCACATAAAACTGCATATCATTTGCCAGATACCACGTCCAGCCCATACACTGAAAATTAGTAAAATGAGTAAGTTTACAGCGGCTAGAGTGAGAAAAAAGCAAGATATTTATAGCTAAAGAAAATAAATTTTAATACCGGCGTATATTTCTGACGTAGTAGAAGTCTTAAAAGACTTTTTATAATGGCGTCGGAAATTGTATGCAAATTGCATGTTTTCGTGGTCGATGCAATCGAAAGTTAATATAAGTTTCGCGAAATATAATGATATAACATCAATGTTTTCAGTTTTTGACCATGCAGGAGAAACGTTCGGAAAAACGTAAGCATAAATTGTCTCTAGTTTTAGCGTACACGCCATATTATTGGTGTTAATCAAAATCAGCGCTTTACTAGTACCTTGTTATTAATCTAATCATTCTGCTTGACACACATTATTTTACACTTTCTTGTTCTTGCATCAGGAATGTACCCCACACACCCGCCTCTCCTCCCCAACCAGCGTCAGATGCAAGATTTCCAGGAACGGGTTCGTTTGTAGTATGCTTAAGGTTGATACATGATAATTTTAAACTTTCTGGCCGAAATCCCCGTGAAAATTAAATATTGATGTCCCCAAATGAAGTTCGATTAACCCCGCTGAACCCCCTGAATCCGCCTCCTCCCCTCCCCAACTACACCGACCAACCACAGTTAACATACCTGGGCTTTTGTGGAAACGAGATTATTAACATACAGGAGATTTGTCCACCACACGGATTTACAGTGCTCTGCACCCCAGATCTTGCTGGGCCAGAATGGGCCCGAGCCCATGTATTGATATAAACATCCAAACGTCATCAATACTATCATGTAGATCGGTGTTAATCTGAAATAAATGAAATTTGATTTTAGTTATATGTATGTTGTGTTGAGTAAAGTTATGTGTTATATTTGAATGTGCTTACTTGGGAATATTCTACAATAGCTCACTTTATAATGGGGCACGCCACGGGAAAAGGTGTATTCGGACAATTGAACTTAATTCAATTTCAATTCTTAAAATGACGTCATAAACTTTAGCAGACGACATTGATTAATATGCATTTTGATGTAAAATATCAAAATTATGTAGACATAATGTGTAATAAAAACATATATTATTTTTAGAAAAATAAAAGTTACCGTAATTGTAAAGTCTGTCCAAATATAGTAACAACTAAATTAAAAAAAAACATTCTATAATCATCATAGACACCTTTTCCAATGAGGTACCTCAAAGTAATAGCTAAATAAAAAAAACTCAACAACTGAACATCATCGACGTTTCACAAAACTCTTTTCGTAAAAGTGTTCTTTATTCGAAATTCATGTATATTACTAATATATATATGAGTTTTATAAAATCAAACTTTTTTTTCAGAATGACGGGACAAAAGGAATAAAGACACCGGATGTTGTTACCATGGAAGCATTCATTTTGAAGAATTATACACCAGATATTGATTCTGAATTATTGCTACGTAAGAAATTTGTTATAGTCACGATGTATACCGGATATTGGTACCAAAATAAAGCGGGATTTTTTATGAGGAGAAATAAAAGAATGCGGAGGTTGCTACAAAGGATTCCGATTTTTTTTTCTGGACGGAAAATAAAACACCGGATGTTGCTACCAATAATGCGAAGCATCTTTATTTTGAGAAATAACTGTCAAACTGTGAAACAAAATCACATTTTAGCTTGGAGAAAATAATTGATATTTGTAAATCATTTCCAAATATAGCAACAACTAAAATGTCAAAAAAATATGACCAAAGACTCATTTTCCCCATGACGTGCCCAAATTTTGAGTTTCAATTCTTTTTTCTCTTTGAGAATTTATAATTGGAGGTTTATAAGACGACCTCGTAGGTTCTGTTTTTCGCTCTCGCCCAATGCCCAAGGTTATCAAACTGAGCATGGAAACCAGTCTCAAATCTCAAGCATCTGATTGGTTAAAATGGCGACCAGGCGCCATTTCAGCCAACCAGATGCTTGAGATTTGAGACTGGTTTCCATGCTCAGTTTTATAACCTTCAGCCCAGAGCAAGATTATAAATTAATAAATCTATACCGCAAGAGAAAAAACAGCAATATCTGTTGTATAATTTAATATTATGGCTCTTTGGTCTTAATTTGGGACAAAAATCGGTTTTAGAAACAATAAAAAGGTGGCAAAAAGTATGACAATGGACAAAAACACTATCTGGGGAAATACACAGCGTCAATTTTCTGTGATCTAACAACATTAGAGGTCACACATGTGAACAATGTTGGGTTACAGTTCGCATTGATGGATGAGATATGATTTTGGTGTTACCTCCAAAAGCGATGGAAATAGTACATTATGCCATCAAATAGTGTACACTTCTTTGTTTTCTTCTTTGTGTCTTTCAGCTGTAACCATGTGAGAAGAAACGCACTGAAATGAAATTATGTTTTGAAAGAAATTTAAAACGGACTGCTTATTAAAATACTGTGATGTCATTGAATTTCGCGAAGATGATTTTTTGCGATGAAGGCACACATTTTCGTGCGGATATAAATTCGCTCACGTTTATTATTCTTATAAGACTCATTATTAACGGTTAACTTTCGGATTTGGGATTCGAATTTGCGCACTTGTTCTAGAAGAAATGCGCGAAAATTGTAATTATCACATGACATTGGGACACATTGTTTGGTCAGGGTCTATTTAATTAATTAATAGACCCTGGTTTGGTGCAATACCGACACAAGAGACCTCGCGCAACATAATCATTTGTGCTTTCTGCGTGAATATTCGCCCCCGCGAAATTAAAGGTCACCACAGTAGGTCGGCGCAACATGCTTATAATGCAGAAAGTCCGTCGGGTAATTGCGATTCATCATCGTGGTCATTTTATAATAATGTCCTTTGTAATATTGTCTGTTTACAGACACCCGCTGATTAAACCAAATCCCTGTGGTATGGCTAGATAACTGATGTGAAACATTTCATGAGCTGCTAGCCGAATTTATTTGATATTCTGTAAGGTTTTTTTTGCATAGGAGGGAGAAGTTGTTATCATCCCAAAGACGACTGAGAAAATGTCTATTTAGCATATACCATTCCAATAAATGTTTCACTTATTTGTTTTCGTGTTTCTATTTTAATCTTTTGAAATAAATTCAAATTATTAATAAGAAGAGAATTTGTTTGTTTCGGTGAAATATCGATTTTATTTCACTTGTGAACACCAGAAAATGGTATTTTTACGAGTGGCTATGCCACTCGTGAAATAAAATCGATATTTCACTGAAACAAACATTCTCTATATCATAATAATGTTCGAGCTTATAACTTTGTAAATTTTCTTCGAAAAATTTCTTATCGTTTTTAAGAATAACAACCTCACCAGGGCCCAAGATCATATCACTAAAACTGGAGACCAGTCTCAAATCTCAAGCATCTGATTGGCTGAAATGGTTTCCAAACTTAGTTTTATGATCTTGTTTCCAAGTCTCACCTAAGAACGAAAAATGTATCTACAGCAAACCCACCGCCAACCACGGCTTGGTAGGAAAATCTCTGCATAATGGGGACAAAGTCCAGTAGATTGTCTGCAAAAATAATTCACAAAGTTATACAGCTTCAAATATTAAACCAACTTCTTTATACACACTTAAACCTGTATTTAGCAGCCACCAATAGGAGAGACAAAAGTGGCTGCTTAATACAGGTGGTTGTTTAACACAGTTTAAAATTAGAACAAAAGGTCAATTAGGACATATACAAACTGGCTGTTTAAGACAAGTGGTTGCTGAATGAAGGTGGCTGCTTAGGCAGGTTCAACTATACGGATTTTATCACATGGGTCATAGTGTAGATCCAGATCAGCCTTCACATGCGTGCCATCTGATCAGGATCAACACTGGTCGCTTCTTGGTTATAAATAACCAAATGAATTTTGAGCGCACTATAATAAGTGTTTAATAATCTCTAAATAACTATAATTCGTGTTTTATAATCTCTAATAAAACTATAATTAGTGTTTTACAATTTCTAAAAACTATTATTAGTGTTTATAATCTCTAAATAACTATAATTGGCGTTTTGTCTAAATTTCAAATTCTTGCTGAATAAGTTCGAAACACATTAAGGGAACAAAAAATCGACAATCGTACCTGCAGTAAAAGTTTCATCTTGAGAGATTATGCCGTAGTTATACGTGTGACCTAGCACAACCCACGTGAGACTCAGAAACCGGATACCATGAATGCACGTGACTGAACCGGAGGTCGACTTGGCTTGAAGGATCTTGGGTATGTTTGTATACAGAGAAAAGCAGACGAAAAATCGTACAGCAAGAGAATCTGAAAGATTTCAGTAATATAATTAACATCATCATAAAACTTTCATGTGTTTGTATTTTGTTGTTGTTGTTGTTGTTATTGATGATGATGATGATGATGATGATAAAATAAAATCAAATGTTCACATGTTTCTTATTATTGGTGGGGATGAGGGGTCGGGGTGGGGATTGACTGTCACGAAATGCAACTTTTGGTCTACGAGACTGTGGTAAACCGAGTTTGGAATTAAACCGCAGCTGGGCTAGATGTTATAATGTAAATATTTGGAAATGATTGACTCATTTCTGACCTAAATACTCGCACACAATGCGAACATACGTTTGCTTTAACGAATACACGCGAAAATGGAATAGATGATCCTTCACTGATGTCGCCTGTCACAGTGATAGCTTAAGTATAAATAATGACAATCGAGAAAGAAAGCGCCTCGTTAACCTTTTCTAGATGAAGCCGGGGTAGATCTATCAAGTTGTTGACTTTTGTGGATGATGTTTAAATGCCTTTGTGGAATTGGTTTGTACAATGACAAATGTGGACAAACTATAATGATATTGAAACTGGAACTTGCTTCAAAGGTAATGTTATAACACTATGTTATATAAATGGATGAACAAACTAGCAATTTTAGAACACGATGCTAGATGAATGGATGAAAAAAGAACTTTGAAAGCCACAGAACTAGACGAAATATCAAAATATTGAAGGGTCGGGTTGAATGAGCCTGTTTATGTACAGTTATGGACATACATGTCACTATCCGCGCCACCTAGCCCCAGATGAACGCAACTAATTATTTACTCAGATATATGTATAGCGCTCAACGGCTTTAACTGTAATTAATAACAGCAATTATTTAATGTACGAGGAGACTTTTTACAGGCGCCAAATGAACTTTAAAAGCCACTTAACACCACAAATATCAAAATATTTGAGGCTCAGTTTGAATGAACAGTTTAAATAAACCAAATAGCTAGAACTTAATCTGTCATACAAGTCCGTTTGGCATTTAAATACTGGCCAAACATTACCATCTTTATTGTCATTGTCATTTAAAGACGATTGCAGAAGTTTCCGTTCTCACAATGTTAGTAATTTTACATGTTCACCGTTTGCCTGAAGCAATTGAATTTTGCAAACTCGTTTAAGAGTTTATTTACAAGCATTATTTAAGAAAGAAACTCTCCCTTGCCAATAGATTACGCAATGTATAGTCTATCGAAACAAAATAACCATAAAAGGACATAAAATATGCAAACGGTGCTCATGTTAAATTCATAAAGTTATGAAATCAGAAACTACCGCAATCGTCTTTAAGCGCTAAAATTGTAAAATTTAGCTTCATTGAATCGGAT
The DNA here is from genome assembly GCA_038501625.1 of Corbicula japonica. NCBI lineage: Eukaryota > Metazoa > Mollusca > Bivalvia > Venerida > Cyrenidae > Corbicula > Corbicula japonica. Next base: position 489,520 of record JAZAYU010000102.1, on the reverse strand, counting down.
ATGTTTAGTGTCAATTTTGTTAAATTCGAATAATTTTGCAATATGTAGTATCCTTTGTTTGTATTTTACAAGGTGCCACAATAAACATCGAAAGTTGATATATTACCACGCGTTGCATTTGAGGATTTCTTTTCACCGTCAGAGGCCACCTCTTCTTTCTTGTGGTGCCCGAATCCGTTTTGCGCATGCGCATTACCGTTGGTAAAAGATGGCAGTGGACAGTCTCCTTCCTTGTGGGGCATATACCCGACCGGTATTACGTTATCTATGAATATCGAATGGTAATTCAAAAAAGGAGCCTCGTTATTTAGTTTAAACAAATAAGTTGCAATTTTTATTAAAACTGTTATGTTACTTTGTCGCAAATTATGACTTAAAATTAAAAATACATATATAAGAAGGCGAGGCTTAAATATAAAACAGATTCCGCAGGAACATAAATAAATGTATGTATATGGTGATATAAGATAATTGAACAGTCAAAATAATAAAATAAAATAATTGAAATAATGATTCTTATTGCCTGTATTAATTTATTTTGTCAAACGTATTCTTATAATAACAAATTCTGAATTGTCATCGTATAAATAAAACATATAATTTGCTTATCTATGTTTATATTATGCTTGCAAATTGGTAAATTGGATTTGCCTATGTTACCTACATTTAGTGGGACTTGAGCCTTGCACTATTGAAAAGTTAAATACCGTCTAAAACTACGGCGCTTGCCGAAGATAAGAAGTTTTTGGTTCGGCAGACCCAGAGTTATCGGTTTTCTAACTCTTGACAATTTCAACAAGTCTTATAATGGTAACAAACTGCAGGCCTAAGAACCTCCGAAAAGTAGTTCTTATTTTAGAAAATCCTGACGGTAAGTATGCTGACCCCTCAGTTCTGTCAGCGCTTGATCATTACCTTTATTTGTTTCCAAAGCCAGCGTGAGGTTGATGGACGTGTGAGATATTTCTGCGACAGGCTTGTCACTGGAACTGATCTGTTTATCTCCCTTTTTATCCGAACTGGCTTTTCTGTTTGTTACATAAATATCTAGCAGTGTGCCGAAAAGTATCAGCGTTCCGAAGACGGAAAGCACACATCTGGGAAAGAAAATAATTTTTAAAAAGCAGGGATATATTAAAATTATTTAATAAAAAATGAAATGCGGTGAACATTATTGCTCCGGAATATGATCTTGTACTCTAGGAAGGACGTGTTAAACGAATCAGTCTTTTATGGCGATGGGTATACTGAATCTTTAACTGAATATTATCGCTTCAATGTCCAGAGGAGGGACTGACTAATCAGGGTGGGGCGCTAACAATAAACAATGCAGGGAAATCGTACGCAAACCATGTTTGCTTACAGTAATTCTGAGTGATTTCTGGTGAAAACTGATATATAGCCAAGACAAAATTTCATACTGAGATTGTTAAACTTCGGAATTTTACGATGTCTTAGTTCTATTTCACCTATTTAAATTAGGTTACTGCCACAACAGGCACATAATCTGGCTGAACTGCCACATCACGTCAAATAATCTGGCTGAGCAACCCGTTTCTATGGCTGAGTTAAGCAATACGCCCATCTAGCCGTAGTAGAATATATTACTGCAACAAGTATTTAAAACTCTTTCTGCAGTGATATGATTTACCACGTCGTCAAAAGTGCTGTCTCAAACACTTACATGGCTGCAACCGCCGACTTGTCCGACGATATGTCTTTTTCTTCGTAGCAGTGAGCACCTTCAATTGAAGGTTGAACTAACTTCTGCACAGCGCCTGTAAAGGAACGTATTTCGTGGTTTAAAGGAATTCGGCTTCGTGAATGCCCAATCTTCGGCTTTCTCCGCTAGGCTACGGAACTTATTTTAAAAGACGCTTCACATGGTTAATTTTTACGCTTAAATAGTTCGCGTAGGAATACATAGTACGCCAAGGAAGTAAACAGAGACTGAACTCGCGCGGCAAGCAAAATTATTAAATGCAAATCTGAGTTTCTGGGCGCTGTTAGTCTAAATTTCAACCAATCAGATGCTCGAGATATGAGGCATGTATCTTATCTCAGTTTAAGTCCAATTTAATTTTTATAATCTTGGACCATTGACAGCCATTCTAAACGTAATTGTCTAGGTATTTGTATTGTGAAATGAATCGACGACTTTCTGGTAAATGTCAAGAACTTCATTAATCATTATAAACTCATTATAAATAAAACTCCTGTAAATCATTACATAATACAGACTTGAAGCTTTGACATTTGACAACCCCATAAGTTCAGTCCCCGACTGAAGATTTCAGACGTTGTTTTGAAAATAATCAGATTTGTCACCCGCGGTTCAAACTGTTTGATCTCAAATAAGCATAGCTTAGACAGTTTATCTAATAAAAACTGTTCAAAATGATTTACTGTTTCAAGACAGCATGTCATTATCGTATGTTTATGCCGTCGGCGGGTTAACCACTCGCCTTCAGAGGTTCGCATGTTCTATAATCGGAGATGTTAAAGACATGGTCGGATGGAAAACTTTTTTAATTGGTTCGTTCGGGATAGTTACATGATTATTTCCAACTTTCTGGCGCAAAGAGAAAACAAAACAAGAAATTGGGATAGTTACATGATTATTTCCAACTTTCTGGCACAAAGAGAAAACAAAACAAGAAAAGTTAATTATTTTGGCCAAAAAGAACGTTAGAATTCCGTGTAGAAAAAATGTGCGTGTATTTTCTAGAAATGAATTTGGCAGCTACGTTTCCATGGAGATTACATGGCATATCCTGTGATCGTTAACATTACTTGGTATGTACGGGTTCATGATCTTTATTTGACCGGCCTCATGTTCATGAACACTTTTTGTCGTTATGTAACGGTTATGTTCTGACTATTTTTGTACATACCTAACTGGAATAGTCCGTAGATGTCACTTGTATGGCACGAGTCCGGCATGCAGAGCCCCAACGTCAGCTTCAGATGTACCCCGTGCGTGTTCTAAACGTGTAACAGACATATTGTTTAACGTTAAGACTATTCAATAGTTAAGTATAAGAAGTGAATCGATATTTTATCACGTTCATCAGGATTTGAAAAACATTAGCGTTGTTTTTAGTAAGCGTGAGCCTCGGCCTTCACAAACAGCCCAAATCTTTTGCATACATTGATAAACGCGATAAAATATCGATATAATCCTCTTTTATTTAAAAATGTACAGGTTCTGCTACGTCTTCAATAGTTTGCGTTCTGTAAATGCCACAGTTCCATTGAAACAAATACACTATTTTATTTTCTTTTACAAATGTTTAACACGTTTGCTTACCACATGTAAAGAATCAATGAAGGAGTTAGGAATTGTAATGTCGGCTCTGCAAAAGTGGGTACCAAACTCTCTAGATTCCGTCTGTGTTACGCCACCAATGACGTCATCCTTTGCTATTTGTGGTTTTATGAGATAACACTGGTCGTACGATCCAACAAAATAGAAATAGCCTCGTTCAACACCGGCTCCCGGTTTGCCCATAGCATCCAGCACTGAAAATAGGTCCAGTGTAATTATACGCTGACTACGCTTGAACAAAAAATAATGCGCGTAGAAATTTACGAGGCACGTGACAGGAAAATGTGACATTTAAGCTATATTTCTTGCCTATATTTAGAAAGAACTTTTATTTATTTATTTTAATTTATATAATATTCAACAGATGCATTTGATACACACTTTGATGATATGCTGTGTGTGTTGTTATTTTTTAACGGGAAATGCTTAACAATAAATGTTGTCTTCTCAATTTTATGACGTCATTTCAATGATTGGCATCCATTTTGCCGACCCCATATAGGAAAGTCAGGGTCGGATGCAAGATTTCCAGGAAAAGGGATCGTTTGGGGCAGTTTGGGGTAGCTACATGTAAACTTCCAACTTCCTGGCCAAAATCCAAAGAAAATGGAATGCTGCTGCCCAAAACGTGGGTTCGAGAGACCCCGTTGAACCCCCTTTTGATTCGAGCCTGTAGGGCGCGATTAACAGGATGAATTTCGCGTTAAATGCGGAAAATCCTATACAAAAATAATTTTTTTCTAAATGCATAACGTTTTTTATGGCCATGTTCCGAAATAGCAATAAAACTCCTATATTTTAATTCTATGGAAAACTGCTTCTTTATAGAGAATACTCGGTGTTAATTTGGCCGATGGGAATTTCTCGATGTTATGATTCTGCTTTTTGCTATCTAGGGAAAAACTTTAAATTACAATATTAAACAGTTTTGTTTGTATGTAGGTGTTCGTGTTCATTTAAAATTCTTACTACTTCGTATTTGTTGTCAAAAAGATATAAACTAGTGATTTATTTCAGTATAAAATATATTACATGTATTACCGTAATTTGTAAAAGCCTGAAAAGTTTTTCGTCCAGTCGTATAAAACAGCAGTCGTACAAAATTGTTCAGGTGTAATATTGTCCCAATTTAAACCCCCCCCCCCCAAAAAAAAGGAAAAAAAAACAACAACACGCGAACTTACTTTGTACAGCCCACATTTTGGTAACAATTAGTGCGTCAATTGAATCCATGACGTCACGATAGCACGCATCACTCACGTGACCTTCCGGAAGATTGGGAATCATAGACCGCGCCGGGCGTGATGCTAAGAGGCTTTGGACAACTGTCACAGGTTTGACCAGTCCCAGTAAAGATGACAGATCTGTCCCCAGACTCTGGTTGGAAGCCGCGGCTTTCTGCTGTCCTTCAATTATCTGAAATATTAAGCGACCTGTCTAAAATAACAAATCGGAATATAATAGCACCATTAACTGATGGACTGTATTACATCTTCAGCTCTTGGAAATTACCTCGTCAAATATGGCAAAATGCCGGTAATTATTCGCTTAACATCATAGTTCCATTAGCGTTAAAACACATCTTTATATCATATAACAAGCGTCTCTGTCACCGGCGTGTGGACGGATAATTAAGGTATTGCATTCAAAAGGATTTTCGAATTTCATGTCGTGTTAGTGCCATAATACAACGAAAGGTTCTTAACATCTAATACATTTGAGACTTTAAGAAACACGTAACATTTAACTTGTTGTGTTGTTGTTTGTCAACAGTTCGTATGGTTATTGAGTCGCATGGTCTGATGCAAGAGTTCCAGGAAGTGTGTTCGTTTTGGACAGTCCTATGGTAGTAACGTGATAATTTTGAAAATTAAATATTGCCTCCCCGAAAGGGGTTTGTTTTATTATTAAAAACCTCTGGATCCGCCTCTGCCCTTTCTAAAACTGGAAATCATTCTAGAATGTCTGATAGAAGGCTGGATGAAATTGAAACCAGTGTCCAAACTGACCAATAAAAACCAAAGCCTATGAAACTAGATTTTTGTTTCCGATTTTGTATGACTAACAGGTCGATGAAACTTCTCGGTGCACTTTTACTTGTAAAATCATCACGGAGACAAAAACGCATGATTTTCTTTCATAAGTCTAAATTAAAAACTCTGCATATTCTACTGTATCAGCCTGCAGATTTAATCAAAGCATTGACAGTACTGAAAGGTCAGCATACCTGCTGTCAGAACTGTTGAAAATAAGAACTACTTTTTGGCGGTTCTCAGGTCTGCAGTTTGTTACTATTATTAGAAAAGTTGAGACTGTCAAGAGTCAGAAAGCTGATAACTCTGGGTCTGCCGACAAAAAAAAGAAGTAAAAGCTATTTCCAGTCAATGTTTGCATGTAACTAGCAACCTACCTGTTTCATCACAATATTGGTCAAGTCCTTGAGTAGCGGGTCCTGACTCAGGGATGCTATGATGTTCCCACTAGGGGGCGCTGTGCTGTTGACCGCACTATGTGTATTGCCTCCCATAGCTTGGTCAGGGCGCATATTTTTCAAACCTGTAAATATAAACTCAGTAGTTGTTCTCTTTGTTGCATCTCATTTGTCAAAGCGTTAATCCACAAGCCAATCAAGTGTTACTCTTATATTTGCGGACAGCGTAGACTCAATCCGGCATGCTCTCCTGTAACGTTTTTGGTTTGGTATATATCACTTCAATCGGAAGTTCCCAGAGTCAAATTTCTGGGGCCAAAAGGTAGTCTTAATATCGGGGCTTTAAAGTAAAGTAAACCCCCTCTTACAGTAATACCCCTCATGAAGACAAATCTGAAATTAAGATCAAAATAAAATAAGATGACCACTTTTTAAAGGTTCAATTTAAGTGTTTTGCACTATTTTTACCCTTGATTAAAGATCAGCTGACAACAAAGACCACTTATGTCCTGTCCCAGAGGGGGCCTTAATATCGGGGTTTTACTGTTCAGTAAATCCTCTCATAAAGACAACTCAGCAAAAAAGACCAATATTTTAATGTTCCTTTAAACAGTTTCGCACTATTTACTACCCCCCGGAATTACAACCACCTCTTATATTTTGACCACTTTTGTTCAGTCCAAGAGTAGGCCTTTAAAGAGAGGTTTCACTGTACCTGCATATGGACATTCTTACCTGCCAGTAGCAGAGTCATCAGCGGATTCATGGTTGCTCCAGTAGGTAGCGAGACGTTTTCAGGAATAACCGCTTCTGCTTGGAGAAGGTAGCTTAGACTGTTTTTCAAAGCAGGATCTGCCTGTTCGTAGAATACAAATCATGTTGAAATCAGTGTGAAATAAATTGTCTTTTTTTCATTTGTAATGCAGAAATAGGCAGTTTTACATGTTTAAGCCGAAAACATTTTCAAAATAAAAGTAAAAATATCGATTTAAAACATACGACGTAATTTTGCCATGTTTAGAAATAAGTAAAAAGGGGAACGAATATTAAAAGTATTTACACATTTGGTGATACTTTACGCAGTAATATAGGTTTCATTTCACCATGAAACCGATAAAATTTGAGTTCAATTAGCTTAAACAAATAGTAATGGTGTCTTATCGTTATTATTGTGAACGATAACTTGACCACAGATATAAGCACGAGCGCAAACTATTCTAACATTTAATCCTCAACAAACTATATTAAGACTTACCTTGAAAACGTTATGAAGCATATAGACAAGCTGCATTTGTTCTGGCGAAGGCGTGGCCGCTAACTTGACCACAGGTATAAATACCAGCATGGTCGACATTAACAGGTATATCGCAACTAGCTTGTTCTGACCCATGACCATACCGTAGAATTAGGGACTCTTCTCTAAAATATAAACAACATTCGAGTACTAGCTGCTTTATAACGAACTGTACCAATATTCACGGCGTAAAATTGTCGCGCCCGGGTCCCGTCCCTTAAAAGGTTAAATATTCGCTTTAATCATGGAATTTGCGCGCGTGTATAACTAAAGGTCATATATTTTTAAACATATACAGTAAAACCTCTCATAAAGATTGCCCCGAAATTAATACCAACCAGGGATTAAACCCCTATTTCAATGTGTCTTACCAGTTTTGCAGTTTTTTCTACCCCAGTGTCCAAGGTTATAAAACTGAGCATGGAAACCAGTCTCAAATCTCAAGCATCTGATTGGCTGAAATGGCGATTTGAGACTGGTTTCCAATCTCAGCTTTATAACCTTCAGCCCAGAACTACGACCATCACTTTTGTTCAATCCAAGAGTAGTTCTATATATAGGGGTTTCACTGTAGTAGATAAAACGGCGACAGCGTTAATCCGCTCAAATCTGTCCTTAAACTCCAGCTTTGAAACAACAATGATCAACGTCCTGGTACATGTTTCAGACAGGCTGCACAGCCAGCAATCATTATATAACTCTTTATTTATCACAGTTACGCCCCTTCTTAACTCAAAAGTATCTTTATTGTTCAAGTCCTTGTGTCACACAGAAATAACTTCCGAAGTTACGGGTTCTAAATTTGGCATTTTCTATAATATGGAGTGGAGAATTGAAGTGGAGAGTTGGAGTGGAGTATGGAGTGCAGGGCCCAAGATAATAAAACTAAGTTTTGATTTCAGTCTCAAATCTCAAGGATCTGATTGGCTGAAATGGCGACTGGTCGTCATTTCAGCCAATCAGATGCTTGAGATTTGAGACTGATCTCCAGATTTAGTTTTATTATCTTGGGCACAGTTTGGAGTGAGATTTTTTTGTGTCCTTCGAGTCAAAAATTCTAGTCAGATTTTGGAGTGAAATTTTGGGGTTGTATTTTTGAGTCTCTTTTACATATGTGTATCCGCTCCAAAATCTCACTCCAATATTTGATTCCAATGTCACTCCATAATCAGAACTAACGCGAATTTCGTCAAGAATACATAAATCCCACCATTAATGTTTTTTGAAATACGTAATACGAAGCACAGAATTTTAAAACATGTTATTTGTCATCCAGTCTACAGGGTCCAAGATCAGAAACCTGAGTTTGGAGACCAGGCTCAAATCTCAAGCATCTGATTGGCTGAAATGGCGACCAGTCGCCATTTCAGCCAATCAGATGCTTGAGATTTGAGACTGGTCTCCTGATTTAGTTTTATGATCTTGGGCCCTGGAGAAACGGCAATGAAACTACGTACTATATTGTGTGATTAATGAAGTTGCGTTTAACTTTCTTTAAGTATATTATATGTTGTTAAAGAAATTAGAAGCGCAACTTCTTTGAACACGAAATAAATTTCGTGTTTAAAGAAGTTGCGTTTCTTATTTTTTAAAGTATAATTATAAATATATAACTACTTACGCTAATTTAGCATAATAATAGCACAGTTAGTATTTTGTCTAAATTTGGATTTTATATTAAATTAAAAAAATCAACGTGTTTTAGTGTTTATATTTTAAAACAACTATTTTACCTCGTCTTTTGAGACCAAAATAAATATATGTTTTCAAAATCCAATTCGCAATAGAACAGATTTTAAAGCTAGTCTCAAACAATGCAGCACGCTCGCGACTTGACGGGTAGAAGTTTAGTTCAATAATAAAGAAATTTGTTTATGTGTAGGGGTATAGGTGCTGTTATCAGTAAAATATCTGACGGATATTGGGCATTCCAAATCTGACATACTGATGCCACGTTCTATCAGCTGATGGTCACGTGTTTATCAGCGAGGGGTAGACCCGAGGCAATGTATAATTCAAACTGGAATTTTAAATCTATTGAATTTCCGTAAACAGTGACTGTATTGCACTCACTTCAGGGGCGGACCAGAGGGGATTCAGTGCGGTTGCTCAAACCCCCTTTTTGGACAGAAATTTTAATTTTCATGGGGATTATGGCCAAACAGTTGGAAATTATCGTGTAACTACCTTAAGACTGCCCCAAAACGAACCCCCTTTCTGGAAATGTTGCATCCTACCCTACACTTAGCGGGGTACCGTTGAAAAGGTCGCTATCTTTTGTGGACATTCAAATGGTCTAAAGAAGATTATACATTAAAACAAACAGACATAATGGTCACGCAAAATCTATGTTACGTAAATGTAGTGACTTGTTCTAGAATGCATGTTCCCAACGATTAACATTGAACAATTATCATCATGAGTCGAGTTTAAAATCTAACATTTTATCATTATATTAAAGGCATAATCACGTTTTGATAGTTAATGATTCTAAACCATTGCAGGATGAATTTATGACATTTGCAACGTCTTTGTAATCTGGGTTGAAGGTTATAAAACTGAGATTGAAAACCAGTCTCAGATCCTTGAGATTTGAGACTGGTTTCCATGCTCAGTTTTATAACCTTGGGCGCTGACTTCAGTCCATTTTTTTTAACGAAATGCTTACAATCAGAATCGGGTGCAAAATTTCCAGAAAAGGGGTTCGTTTGGGGCATTTTGGGGGTAGTTAAATTATAATTTACAACATTCTGACCAAAAAAAATTCTCATGAAAATTCAAAAATGCTACCAAAACAGTTTCAAGCAACCTCACTGAACCCCCTCTACATCCGCAACTGCTTACAACTGTATGATTTCTGCAGTTGTATCAGAGACACCTAAAGTCAAGTTACATGACATGCTTGATCCATGGGTCATTTTATGGTCAGAAATTCCTTACGCGCCAAGATCTATAATTTAAAACAGACTATACTAGTATATGATGGTGTTAATATTAAACAAGTGTACAACAAAGTATTTAATATTGATGTAAAACATATTTTAAGTGCTTAATTTCATGATAAAGATCGTTAATACTCATTTCGTCTTACCAAGTTACCATACCTAAACAATAAATACATGTAGTAACGACAAATTTCGCTGGGACGAATTTTCGCTCAGAAGCGGCAGATAATAGTTTTGCGTGATTCAAAATCCGCGCTAATTACACGTTCATACATTCATTAGAAAAAAGTAATGCTCGTATTCGATCCCTAGTGGTTATATTCGCGCTATTCCGCCGCCCCCATCCCCTCCGGATATTAAGCGAAAAACAAACTTGCACTCACTAGAATAATTCCACTTTAAACTCATTAGTGAAGGCGTTTCACTTATAGTTTTTATTTGTGAAAAATAAGTTGTCACAGAAAAGTGACGTTTAATATTGCAAAGAAAGAAACGGTGAAAGAAAAATATATACTTGAATGGAAAATGAAGTTGGTAAGACACATTTATTTAGTGGATATCCCAACCTCCTCTTAAAACGTATTACAGTAATTATATCCCGCTTATACCATAATGTTCTCTTTTCAGACGAGATAGGCGTTTAACTGGCAACCAACCTCAAGACGCGACACTCAAAAACACTAAGGAAAAAAATTCGAAGCAAAGCAATGTAGGAAGCATCAACAAGAACTTTGTTGTTGTTTTTAATATTAAAGACAAACCTCTCTTAAAACCCGCCGAGGGAAAACCCCAAACATGTTCTTTGAAGGCAGGTGGTCTTTGTTCACATATGGATTTGTTCTTTGAATTAGTCAGTGGGACAAATAAAAATGTGGTCTTCATCCGCTGATGGTCTTTGTTTACAGTTTACATTCAACACAGACTGGGCTGTATTTATTCTGCGGTTATGAAAGGGAAAATCAGACTTTAGGTACATGGAAGGATGTTTTAGAATGCAGACATCTGTAAATCACATAGCGGGCGGAGCATTTCTTACTTGCGTTTGTTTTTCTCTTATCATTTAGAAATGTGAACATCAAAAATCAAAGCTAAGGGGTATACTTCAACCAACTGATAAGCTTCCGTGTGTGTGAAGGTCAGTTTTTGGTCAAGGCTTAAGTGTGAAGGCACTTATGTGAAACAGATGTACCAGTTTGAGACAAGGACACAGTACATAAATGTCGTTATAGGCTAATTTGCATGAGCTCAGTTTCTGGTAAGTAAGCGACATCAGCCAAAATGACAAAGTTCGTATTGAAAAAATATAATTGAATTGCATTTCTGAGCGAAATTCAACCATGTTTTGTTTGTGTTATAAATCAATCAAATTGCGGGAATTATTATCAGCACAAACCGACATTTTCAGTGTCTTCTGCGTGAATATTCGTCCGCGCGAAATTAAATGGTACCACAGTTCTTAAGCAGGAATGGAAGAGCACCTCTTGTGAACCACCGAATATCCGCAAGTTTTCGAACACATACATATTCCAACTCAGGGGCTCCACGAACTGGAACACGCAGAGACAATGGTTATTTGATTGAAACTCAGTGACAAGGGTACGAAAAGCACCCCCTACTCCACCCTTGCGTGAATTAAACCACAACGCAAGTTTTATATTAGTTATTTTAGTGTTGTTTTTTTTCATTTTATGGTATAAGTGAATTTTAATTACGCGAATTAATGTCAACTCTTTTTTGAGACTTTCTATAACTACTACTAAATTATTATGTTGGTGTTTAAAATACTGTTTTTCTCATGTGTCTGTGCAATCATTTTAAATATAACCGCGGTTTTACTGAATTCTTCAACCACAAGATTTACTTGACTAGGCCAATACGCGAAAGCATCTAAACGGGTAAGACTGTGAAAAGACCAGTGCTACATGAAAAGAATGTCCACGCACCAGGACCCTCATCCCTCGAACACTTTAAGCCTCCGAACAAAACAAAAGCCATGGGTGCAATACAGGGAAGGTCGGTATTCATGCATTCAAGTCAGCGTTTTCTTTGTCGTATACGCACTTTTGAAATTGATCGGTTTTAGACAATATCGAAGTGGGTGATAATGTTTATTTATAACTAAGATCAAGCACACCGTAGGGGTCAATTTCCGTGATGAAAGTTGGACTTTGAACGGATGATTTAGTTGTTTTTTTACGCCCAAAATTATTGAAGATGAGTAAAGAAATTCGGCGTTATTAATTTTGACCTGCATGGGGCAAAAATTAGATTGTTAAAATGTGTTTTTATCTCATGTGACAACGCTTTATAAGGATTTATTTTAAATCATTTTTTCAGTGATTTTTGTCGTTTTTTTTCAATTAACGAACATCGGTTTCCTTGATTCGTAGTTTTTAGTTTAATACAGAGACACCGGTCAACAAAAGTGATGACCGAACATTAAAGAGATGCGTTATCACTTTTAAAAATAGGCAAAACTGAACAAGAAAAGTGGACGGACGTAATGAATGACGGACGGACGGGCAGACGGACTGGCGGACGGACGAAGAGCAAACCTAAAGTCCCCACCCGGTAAACCGGTAGGGGACTCATAAACGAATACAGGTCTCCTGTAGAGATTTAAATATGATCTTTGTTCGTAAGAGGGTGCGGGGATTTGCTGACCGGTGAGGCCTGGGGTGGGGGGCGAAATCAGCCTAGCTTGTGTCAAATTTATATTTAAACTGGTTTGAAAAAGGGTTGCCTAACATCTTTGTGAAGGAAAGAAATCGAGAATGAAAACCACGAAATGAAGTCATCAGACACTGAAAACTTAACCTGGTTGTGGTTTTGCCTTAATTCGTAGCTTACTGTGTAGTCATTAATATTCGGGTAAAGCCCCGGTCATAACCCGACATACGTGCAAGTGCGTGCTGTCTACGTGCAAAAACGTGGACCAAATTCAGGGATCCGTACGTGGTGCGTACCTCCTCCGTACGAATTTGGGAGCACGCAGAGACGCCGTAGCATTTTTAGTGCATGCAAAACTTTCTCTGCGTTCGAGCTGCGTGCGGGCTACGGATTCACCACCCGTACGGGTGACGTGCGTGCCCTGTACGTCCACGAGCGCATAACGCACTGCCTCTGCGAGTCTTTGCGTGGTCCGTGCTTCCTCAGTTCAACCGTCCAAAACGCGCACAGAACTCAGGCGGATCGTACAGAGCAAGTACGTGCTCCGCATTTACAACGCACGCTGTGCGCACGGACCTCTGCGGTATATAAAATATTTCGAGTATCGATAGGTCGTCCTTATATATATCACCCAACAGCGACCGAAAATAACTCACGTTTACCGCACTTGCACGCACGAGCGAGCGAGTAAGAACACCGTACGAGAGCAGTATGGCCTCCGTACGTTGACATGGAAATCGCACGGAGGTCTTGCGTTGTAAGCACGTACAACTCACCACCTACGGAACGTACGATGCACAAAACCTTTTACCCCTAGACGTGGCGTGCGGGCCACGTACTCACACCTTGCGCGTGACGTGCGTACTCTCTGCTCTTGCCACGTCCGACCAATAAACGCCGCGAACATAACCTCCGCAGAACACGTACGGTCAAAAAAGACGCACGGCGGGTTGTGACCGGGGCTTAACTGATTTCCAATGATTATGTTTGCCTGTCGGTCTACAAATTTAAAACTACCAAGAAATATATACTGAACATAAAAGTATTTAAAAATCCACAAATTTAGGAACAAACGAAAATGCTATTTTTCGGAAAGTCCATAGTACAAGGAATCTTCTCTACAAGGTACAAGGAATTGGACTTTTATTATTTTCTGTATCCCTTTACTACAAGGGATGTAGCTTTTATCACATGGGCAACCACTGTAGATTCAGATCAGACGGCAAATATGTGGAAATATAAATATCTGTATTTTTGTTTTATCACTTAGCGGGAGAGAAAAGTGTGAAACTGATGAAAAACCCTGTCCGTTAATTATATCGTTTCCTTGCTGGTGACACTTGGACTTTGTACAGATGACTATTTTAAATTTCATTTGAACGCAAAAAAATAATAAGGGTATCTGTAAAATAGGTTTATTTATTGTGACAGGGTTATCATTTAGTTTCAGTCAGTGCTGAAAAAAAAATGAAACACCAATTTTCTTAAATGCACGTTAAGCTTTTTTACGGGTATGAAACTTCAGGGCTCTAGATCATTATAATGTGATATGAGACCGGTCTCCATTATCTTTATAATGATCTAAGGCCCTGGAGTTTCATTCCCGTTACGAACAAAACTGACTCTTTGCCATATGCAAAAAAAGGCGTAAAGGTGGGAGATAGTTTTAGTTAGAACATTCGTCCCATCAGGAACAGAATCCAAGTCCCTGGATTTTAAAGCTTATTCTTTCCTTTTGACCCAAGCGGCTCACCCGACTGTTTTAGGGCAATGCGTCAGCCATATTTACGATGTAAGTTGGCTGCTTTTCCGCTTCATAGAATTAAAAAAATATCGACTAGAACCTTCGTTCATTTTGACCTAGATCAGCTGGCACAAGGCACAAATTTAACACACAAATGGTGAACTTCATTAATCACCGGCATATTAAGATAACATTATCACAGACTGGCACACGTCACGATGTTGGTTCGAGTCCTCCGCGAGTCTATTTTAATCACATTAAGAAAATATCTATCTATCATACGCAGAACGTCGATGGCTCTAGTTAGCCTGCTTATTCCTGAAAATAAAAATGGAGAACATGAAGTCTTCCTGACCATAAAGATTTAGAGAGTTATGATGACATCCGGTAAACACATATACCACCAAATGAATGTAAAGAAGTATTTCAGTGCTCCTGGAGATGTTTTGCTAACTTTACCAAGCTAAACAGCGAACAGTGTAGACCCCAAATCAGACCACGTGATTTCACAGATCAGAGTGTACCGGGTTCACAGCCGTGATATAGCCTATGAATATCGCTTAAACATGTAAAATGGGTTAAAATTAGTTTTCATTGTTGACAACAGCTGATTCGGGGTCAGAATTGATAACGGGTAGAGGACGATCTTTGCTTGCAATAAATTCCTACATATCCAGGGTGGACGAATATTACATTAGGTTGGCTTTATTTATGTTCATAATCACGAATTCATTTTCAAAACAAAAAGTGCATGGTACAAAGTCTAACCGATAAGTTTAAAATTTCGGTGCAAACAAACGAAATTCTGATGAAATGAATTCAGCGCCTCTTTCAGAAATTTTGCGAATGACTGTTTCATTTGCTTGTAGATAATTTAAATGTTTTAAAAATGTTAAAGCACTGCAAAGAACTTGAATATGAACAGGAAATTTTCAAAGCGGAGGTCGAGCAACCGCCACAATTTAGAGACCCCCCCCCCCCCCTATTAAGACCACCTCGAAAATTAGACCATCTTAATAATTAGACCACTATGTCAATTTCCCTTTAAAACGTTTTGCGCGGGTTTCTACCCTAAAAGTAGGACCAGCCCACTTTTAAGACCACTTATTTGACTGTCCCATTTTATTGTTAAGCACTAGTTCTAACCCTCGAAATAAAGGAAACCCACTGTTAAAGACCACCTTTACCAAGCGTACTGGATAGTCTGCACCGGGGCTAGTCGGCGTGGGCAGTAATATTCTTTAAGAATTACTGTTTTTAAATTAAGCTCCTATCAAACCGCACATACACAATTCGTTTGATACGTATAAATGATTCACCATGCAATTTTGCTACAATGTTATGGGAGCAATTTCAGAGGAAAGTCTGTGAGTTGAATATCCGATAATTTATGTATTGACGAAACTTTACATTTGCTAAACAAATAGTAATTGTGTTTTGTTTATAAACCAAATCTTAAAAATAAAAAAAAATCTTATAACACACTAAATTCCATCAGGCGAGATTAGGATTTGATGAGCTATGTAAATGCTAAAAACATGTGCACTTTGGACCACAGAATGATTTTTATGCATGTAGATTGTGAAATGTTCCAAATCCTAACGTTCTATATCGTGAACCTCGTCTTTTTGAGGCCCCTATCCGGATAACCCCGTTTATTATTAATTCTAATACAATATTACAAACATATTATTTTTTCTAATATGAACCTCTATTTACTTTTGTTTGGATTCTGTTTTGCAGACATAAAATTCTCTTTTAAAACGGCGATGTGAAAAAAAACTAAATCAGCTAGACTTTATATCGTGGTAAAGTTATCATTTAGTTTCTTGGGACAAACTTAGACACAAAAGCTAATTATATATACGCGCGGGCATAACTTCTCGCGATTGTAGTTTTTATGGAGACACAATATAGTTACGCGGTGCAATTTCGCTAATGCGCGCATTTAGCCTGGAGCGAAATTTAAACTCTCGCGAAATATTATGATACCAAAGTAAAGTCTAAAGAAATTGATTGAGTAGTGTCAGACTTAAAAACAGCTTCAATTCACCCTAACTTGATCGTTACAGTGTCAGATAACTGCAAATTTGTGACATGCATTAACAGTATTACGTAAATTAACACGTATACCAATTTCGAGGGAAATCTGAAGACTTGATCGCAGATAATACACATTGAACTAATGAAGTTATTTTCTAGACAGCATTAAGTTTAAGAGTATAAAATTTGATTAAATAAGGAAAAGATTATATAAGAGCAGAGATTATAGCAGCAGTTAGTTTTATTTTCCAAACACTGGTTCAGAATCTCATTTAATGTTAAAAGTGTTGTCAGTTAATTTCGGAATTCAAATCCGAGAGATCTTTAATTATGTAAAATCTTTTCTTGTGAGAATCATAAAACTGTTGGAATTTATGACCATGCAAAAATGTAATATTGTGGCATTTGCGAGAAAATTCGTCAAATTTGCAAAACCACATTCAGTGTTACACCTGAATATTTTTCCGTTTTTTTAGCAGAAGTTGACTGAAAGCTTACTTGTAGATATGTACGTATAGAATGGACTTCTAAAATAATTTAAATTATACCATGGGCTCCGTTGTTCTCAACACTTCTGGATTCCAACCGAATAAGTACTCTTCCTTGGCCAGCCAGTCAGCTGAAAAAGACGGGCTAACAAATAAGCGAGTCTGGCTTGGCAACCAATCTTATTAAGATATGCAACCAAATCACTTCCCCAGAATAGACCAACCAATGAATAAGCCAACCTAACAGCTGCTTCTGGCATGTCAACCAATAAGTTGCTCATAACAGACAACCAATCTTGAACAAAAATTAGCTTTTCAAGAAGCTTCTCGGGATATGCGGCTCGAATTAGAAAGCCAGTCAGCTGTTCATGTAGGTAGACTAATCACCTGCTCAGATAAGGCCCACCAATCACCTGCTTGGATTAGGCCCACCAATAACCTGCTCAGATTAGGCCCACCAATCATCTGCTCAGATAAGGCCAACCAATCACCTGCTTAGATTAGGCCCACCAATCATCTGCTCAGATTAGGCCCACCAATCACCTGCATAGATTAGGCCCACCAATCATCTGCTCAGATTAGGCCCACCAATCATCTGCTCAGATTAGGCCCACCAATCATCTGCTTAGATTAGGCCCACCAATCACCTGCTCAGATGACCCAACAATCACCTGCTCAGATGAGGCCC
This sequence comes from Corbicula japonica, assembly GCA_038501625.1. NCBI lineage: Eukaryota > Metazoa > Mollusca > Bivalvia > Venerida > Cyrenidae > Corbicula > Corbicula japonica. The sequence goes on along the minus strand of JAZAYU010000102.1, from coordinate 471,889 downwards.
ACCAATCACCTGCTAAGATAAGGCCCACCAATCACCTGCTCAGATTAGGCCCACCAATCACCTGCTCAGATAAGTTCCACCAATCACCTGCTCAGATTAGGCCCACCAATCACATGCTCAGATTAGGTCCACAAATCATCTGCTCAGATTAGGCCCACCAATCACCTGCTCAGATAAGGCCCAGAAATCACCTGCTCAGATAAGGCCCACCAATCATCTGCTTGAGTATTTAATGCCAACCAGTCAGCTTCTGATACTATGCAAACTGAGCGGCTGTTCAAGATAGGACAATCGACCACATTCTTAGAAAAAACAATCAACTGCTCAGGATTAGCCAAACAATCACCACATTGGGATGGGCCAAACCAATCACCTGCTGAGAATGGGTCTACCAATCACCTCAACAGAATAAGGCAACCTATCACCTACTTAGGATTAGACAACCAATCACCTGCTCGTGATGGGCTAACCAAATCACCTGCTCAGGACATGCCTTCCAATCACTTTCTCAGGATAGGCCAACAATATTAGGCCAACCAATCACTACCTCAGATTAGGCTAAGCAATAATCACCTGTACAGGATATGCCAACCAATCGCCACCGCAGAATCACCTGCTCAAGTCTTTTTTTTCACTTCGAGATATATGTCTTCAATTGAGGCGCATTCAAAAAAAATTGCATGCACTTTTGAATCGGAATGAGCGCGTAATTTATCTACACAGGAAAATACACAAATGCGCTTAATTTTTATAATTACACGTTCATTTTAGACCAGCTGTTGCAGATCTTGTCGGGTTGCTACTATGTCTGTCTTGGCTTAAGATCATTAAACTGAGATATGAAACAAGTCTCAAATCCCAAGCATCTGACTGAATGAAATAAAGACACGTCCCCGTTTCAGCCAATCAGATCCTTGAGATTTGAGACTGGTTTCCATTCTCAGTTTTATAATCTTTGGGCTACGTCAGACTGGATGTGGGTACTCGTAAGCTGCAAAGGAAGAACACAAAGAATCAATTAATTTATCAGAAATGACGTTTTAAATTGGCGAACATTTGTATCGTGTTTAAGTTATTTCTTTATTTTCGCATTTTTTTTTGCAATGACAACACCATTGTTAATTTTACCAAGGCATTTGCCTCTAATGTGAAATTTGAAGAGTGTATAGAACGTTGAAGATGCTTATTTTTAAATAGACAAATACAAGTTTTATTCATTTTATTTTGTAATTAAAGTTATCAACCATTTCCTTGAATGAAGTTCCATTTCCTGAAAACATTCTAAATATCTTACCGAATAACTCTTTGACGATACATGTAAGAGATCTGTTGTTAATCACCTTGAAATTCTTAATTGAGTTTGAAAAATCAAATATGTAAATTAGGGAAAGACGTGAGTAGAGAAGCCTGCGATGTTCTCTATTTCCAATATCCCGAACTCCTCGCCTGCCTATATAAGTCCTAATTATGAAGTGATGTTGGTATAACTTGGGAAAATGACTCGTCCAACATTTATATGGATTTTATTAGGCTTATGCCTTCATAATCAACTTCTGGTAAGATGTATTTCAATTATTTTGTTTCAATTATGTTTTGCTTAAAATCAGCTTTATTGGTTTTATTGTGAAATTTTAAAACAGAAAAAAATAATCACAAATAAAAAAGGATAAAAAATAATAATATTTTTCTTCAAACTAACTTAAGTATATATAGTCTGAAATATTGGATGAGGAAAATAAAAAATAATGGATAAAAATACCCAAAATTGAATTTCAGATTTGAGGAACACTTAAATACAATACAAAGGAAATATTTTGGGGGAAAATAACGTGTCGGTTTTTTGTTTAGAAATCGAACATTGTAGATTCTAAATGAACGGAAAAGGAAACATTTTTACGAAAAAATTATTAAAGACGAGTACCATTTTTATGTAAAAAGATACACATTTACCAACTTTAAGACTCTTGGCTTTTTAGTCATATTATAAATGGTGTAATTTCGATTAGATTCAATTCGAGCAATTAAAATTTAAACCTGCGCGAAAAAATATATTATATACATTCTTTCGACAAAGTGGTTGGGTCGGAGCTATTTCACTAAGACAACTTTAACGTATTTGTACACATGAGAACCTGATGAGGCCAGTGTGAGGTGGTGTAGAACCTGATTTTAACCCCCCACCCCACCCCAACTCCCTCTCTCAGTTGCAAAATGCTTGCCAACTGAAAGATTCAAGACTGTAACCAATCGGATTCTCATTTTTCTTAATTGTTTGTGGTGTTTTTTTTAATAGATCATACATGTATAATAAACGCATGATTTTGCTTCCTCTCTAATTTTCGGATGTGTGGGATACTAGTGTTTATTTCTGAATCTGAAATGTTTATGTTAGATGCGAACAGGTGGCTTTAAAGCCACTTCGTTTTTCGTTTGAACGTTTAATTAATTGTAATATTAAGGTATGCATTTTTATTTATGTTTCATAATTTGGAAGAATATATTGAAAACCTGTTTTTTTGCCCACGTTTGTAAATTTTTGTTACAATATATTGTCTCGTTTTTCATCTTACTTGAAAGAATACGGTTCTAATGTTACTTATATTACAATTCTCGCCCAAGATATAACTTTTTATATCCTACAGATTCAGTAAGTAATTAAACATCCATTCGTTGCACTGTTTTACTTTGTAATAAGAAAGATATTATGTTTAGATAAATACAAGTAACTAAGTCTACTTGTGGAGACTTAATTATTTAAGATGCTTGTTGACTGTACGCCCTTAATACTATATTGCATCTTCCAGCATGTAAGGCGTCATGCGATTTTCTAAATAAATCATCAAACAAACACTACAAATGATATTGCCTGTACTGGGGGGGGGGGGGGGGGGGCGAACCCGCACCCTCACGTCGACTGCATAAAGCCATGCAATTCTAACAACGCTTCCACGGAGTTAGCCGAGACAACCCAAGATTAAGTTTATCATCACTGCATGCTATTGGTAACGGATTTTTTTTACTGATAACAGTTGATTTTGCTATCTTGTCAGTTTGTCTGAAAACAAAAACAGTATTAAAGACTTCCAGGGTCAGTCGAACTGCAATGAATTCAATAAATGTCACCAGATCCCCGCAGTAATTGTTTCTGTTTTCGGTTAAGAAATGTCATTTAATCGTGTAAAATAATTTAGAGAATTTCGAAATAATAAATAAATCAACATCGAAATGATCGTAAAATAACAACTATGAAGGCCTAATATTCAATAGGCCAACCATACACATAAAAACCTCAACGCACGCAAGCACCCTCTTCCCTACAAATTCAAAACGGATTCTGTATACAGTGAAACCACGCTACTAAGACCACCTTTGGGACTGGGAAAAAGTGGTCTTAAAAGTGGTGTGGTCTTTATATAGTGGTACAAAAGTGCAAAACTGCAAAATGGGACACTTGAAAAGTGGTCTTATTAGTGAGGTGGTCTTAATTTCGGGTTGGTCTTAATGAGGGGTTTTTAGACAGAAACATCAAGTCCTAATTTCGAGATATTTTCTAACTATGAAACATGTTAAAGCATCATTATTTAACAAAGTGCATACTTAATAACTTACAGTTACATGTATAAGTACAAACGACAAAGTAGTGACTTCAATGCGTCCATATAACCAGAATACGTTTGATACAAAGAATAAGGATTTAACATTTGCAGTTCGTCAAGCTTAACAACATGAACAAAAAATCAGTTCAAGTTATAAAAGAGAATGCTGTTAAATTTCTTCCGATATTGATCAAGTTAGTGTGGATTATTGATATACATTGTTAGTTCTTTACGAACTATATCATTTAAAAAATAACAATATATTCTATTTTTACCTAAAACATTTAAAATATATAATATGAATTGATTATATATGAAAAGTAGATAGCATTTGTTCATTGTGTGATGAATTATAAAAAGACACCACATGCAGTCAACGAAAATGAAAACCTGTGATTTACCGCATTGGAACAGTCTGTGGCAAACCTGTGCAGCAACCTCACACATGCCCTTACAGGTTCTTAAATATAATACAACCCACCCATCGACTCCACATTTTTGCATGCAAAAACACACAAACATGTAATCATGAGAAGGATTGTTTAACGAATTGGTTAGGTATTCACTGATCTTACTAAGACCAGAGATAAACGTATATTTGTCTTTCGAATTTTATGTTTTCTCTATCTCTTCTTAAACTGTTTGGATTTAAAGACACATTTCTTTTACAGAAATCGTTGATTGGCGAGCCGTGGACAAGCTCTTGAAAAACAACCAATTAGAAAATATCCTTGTTCATGTCTTAACATCCCCTGAAACGGAAAATTAACACTTCCAACATTGAATTAATCTCTTCAATAATTCATTTTAGATTTACAATACAATTATTATCGGCCGGAATATTTTTCCTAACGAGGCCTAATTATTTCAATTTGAACAATTTTGTAAAGGCGCTTGAAGCTACATTTTATTGGTCAGGATGGAAAAATAAAATCGAAAAATTCTTCTTAAACTTCTTCTGTCCATCAGTCACAAATACCCATCAGTGGGATTACTTTGTTATTTTTAATATTTCTTTTAAACTTTTAAATTGCTTATTACGAAACCACCGTCCATCTAGTTAATCTCTATTTTTGATAGATGTCTATTGATTCCGATTTTTATCCGCCCTCATTTTGTCTTTTTATTACCTGGAATACCTACGCAATCACATAATTACACCGCATAATGAAATATTAAAAACAACAACAAAAATAGTGTCTTATATTCAAAATTAAAGTGATTACATAATACTGTTAGTGTGGCAATATTTGTGGGCATAAAAAATAATGGTTTTCCGTTTTCGAGGCTTCCTAATTTCAATGAACTCAATTTTCTAAACTACGTTAAACTTTATGTCTTATTATTTATTTTGTTGTGATTTTTTAATTCGTGGATCGATCTGCTCACTAAATCCACGAAAAATAGTATACCACGAATACTGTTGCATCATTTAATTTCGCGAGGGTTTAAAGTGACAAAAGTTTAAAGTTTAAAGTAAAATGACTTAAGTGACATTTTCGCAAGGGCTTAAATTCGTGCACTTGTATTCTTCTAGTAAGGTAAGATATTCAATGGATGAATTTCGCTATTCATATTCCTTAGTGCGAAATACGCGAAAATTAAACCACCGCGAAATATAATGATACCACAGTATTAATGCATTAAAAAAATGCACCAAGTGTTCTTACCAATAAATTACAATTACGTCATAAGAACGGTTCGAACTCTTGACACTACTCCCGACTGATCGAAGTACTTTTATTCGAAAATGTAGACGAGTCGCCGAGCTTATTCTTGTTGAGTGAATAAATTAATAGCACGCCTTCTCCTTTCCTCTCTGGGCACAAAACTAATTTAGCGGGTCTTAATTTCTTGTGAATTTAGCACTTAGAAGTATATTCTATTTCAAAAGAAAGTATGCAGTTTGTTTTTGGTGATTTGTCATTATTTGGTTTTCTTAATGCCTAAATATTTGGTATCACAATTGAGATAAGATCATTCACATTCTATAGTAAAACTTTCTATGTTCTCAATTTTAAATAAGGCAGTAAGAAAAGCAGTTCATGAAAAATTACAGAAAACAAAGTGCACACTTTCTTTTGGAATAGGGTATACAATCTGAGTATATTGTAGACTCTCTTAAGGAGTACCATGGTGCAAACGGATAATGTGGTATCAGTAAATTTCGAGGGGATCAAAAGTCGCGTAGAAGACATTAATGACAAGTTCGCAAAGAGATAAATTCACGCAAATGTATAATTTTGAAAGGATTGGTTATTAAATCGTTAAATCGTGATTCCACTGGGGTTTGATTTCGCACACTTTATCTAGCGCTATATACGTGAAAATTAAACCCCGCGATATATATTATATAATGATATTAAAATAATTCGTCAGTTATAATTTTTCTTCATTTGTTTGTTTGTTGTTGTTTATTTTGTTTTTTATCTCCAAGAACATTTGAATATTCTCTTTTTAGTTTTTTTAGTGAAAAATGGACCAGATCTGACCTTTTTATTATAGAATGTTAAGTACATTGTATATATATTATCCTGAAAAACTGGGCCGGCAGATACAGAAGTTTTCACACTCTTGTCTAAGGAAAAATCCAAAAATAGAATCTTTCCAAACTGTATAACTGCAGCCTGTTTGATGCAAAGAAAGTTCCGGGTTCCTTTCCGTTGCTGTTTGTTTGTCTGACCGATCTTTTCGGGCTTTGTGACTCTTTTGGTTTATTAACAAGGTCGCAAGCTAGTATTTAGCAAAATGTTCAAGTATATTTATGTAAAAGCCTTACCATCAGCACCTTCAGTGCTTTGATTGTTTTATCATTAAAATTGTCGATGCTTTAACAAGCTCTTGGAAAGAGCACCACGTCCAGAGCACCAGAATGACAAGTTAGCACCATCAAAACCGATTTTGTCTCTTCAATAGTTTATTTTAAATATTAATGGAAAGATTCTTGTAACAACGAATTCTGACTATTCAAATTTCCTACAATTAGTAGAAGCGCTGGTGGCTTCATTTTATATGGTCAAGATAGAGAAATAATTATAAACGAAATATTTGTTTTATTTGTCAGGATTAAGATATAAAATACCTACCGACGAATTGTTTTATATATGTTGTAAAGAAAATTTTAGTCTATTTTACCAACATTTATTTGAACGAAAACAAGAGACACATAATTTGCATATTTTTAACTCTGCTTATAATGTTGACAGATAAAATGAAAGCCATTTACAGAAAAAAAACATAATCCTGTTACAAGAAACTAATGAAATGAATCATTACAAATGACATTTTGCCTGCTAGGTCAGGGGCATTTTGTTATAAAATGGACTTTGTATGTTCAGAGGTACATTCAAATCAAGGCCATTGAGCGCGATACATATGAAAATTGAATATTGAATATCACGATTTATATGAATATTGAATAGCATGATACAATATTATATGAATATTGAAAAGCACAATACATATGGATATTGAATAGCACAATACATATGAATATTGAATAGCACAATACATATGAATATTGAATAGCACAATACATATGAATATTGAATAGCACAATACATATGAATATTGAATAGCACAATACATATGAATATTGAAAAGCACAATACATATGAATATTGAAAAGCACAATACATATGAATATTGAAAAGCACAATACATATGAATATTGAATAGCACAATACATATGAATATTGAATAGCACAATACATATGAATATTGAATAGCACGATACATATGAATATTGAATAGCACAATACATATGAATATTGAATAGCACAATACATATGAATATTGAATAGCACAATACATATGAATATTGAATAGCACAATACATATGAATATTGAATAGCACGATACATATGAGTATTGAATAGCAGTTATAGCACGATACATATGAGTATTGAATAGTGCTCAAACCAGCGCTTATCGGCGTGGTCAGTCATATGCATTTCCATTTCTGCCCATGAACAGGCTCAATGACACAGAGTCTCCAATATTCGGTGTTCGGTGGTTTTCAAAGTTCCTTTTTCATCTATTTAAAATGTCAGCAATTCTAGCAAATAACATTATTGTTTTTTACAAAATGTATATCAGACAGGAAATAAAACTCCAGATGTATGGCTTTTGACAGTGTATCACTAAGATTAAATTTTCATACATTTGGCTTAGTGGTTTGGTATTTCGCTCCCTCTAATTCGAAAAGACATCATCGAGATACAAGATAAGAAACAAATATACATCTAGGGATGTTAAATGAGAATAAAAAAAACCCTCGAGGTGTATGGCTTTTGACAGTGCATCACTAATATTTATTTTTTACACATTTGGATAAGTTGTTTGGTATTTCGCTCCCTCTAATTCGAAAAGACATCAACAAGATAACATAAAATCAGATTATAGGATTTGACAAAGTCCTTTCATATTTTTCTTCGACGTGGCGGTCGCTAGCATCTTCCTTTAGCTATCGGTTAACATCTTCATGTAGGAGTGTTTTCATTAACTTTAGCGGCGTGGTAAAGTTAGACTAGAATGACAGAACAGCAGAATGAAAATATTGCCAGCAGACTAGGAAAACCAACAGAATTAAAATATTTTCATTCTGCTGGTCTGCCTTGTCTGCATGCAGAATGAAAATATGTTCATTCGTATTTTTATTCTTATGATTTACCCAGTCTTCTGGCAGAGTAATTGTTTTCATTCTGCTGGTCTGCCAATCTGCTAACTTCATCGAGTTGACTGGCGGCGTATAGAAATTAAAAAAAAAATAACCGTAATATGTTCAGAAGTTTTAATGGTGCCTTGCAGGTTAAAGGATGACGCAAATATTAAGTGTTTTCAAATATTAAAATATATAATATAAACTGTAGTACCCATACTGATAAACCATAAAATAAAGTAAAGGTGATGTAATATCTGCTGGCTGCATGGTTGCTCGAAATCCCTTTTTGGGCAGCAATATGACATTTTCATGGCGTTTTTGGCCAGAAAATTGGAAATTATCATGTAACTACTCCCATACTGGTTCACCTTTTTGGACATCTTTCATCCGACTCTTACATGAACTCTTGAAAGCAGACAACACACGTGAAATAACCAGTTCCTGTTTTGTAACACCTAATTACGAATGTTATGTCAAGGTCTGATTGGACTCAGAGGATGGCCGTGTATAAGTACCCAAGAACTCATGACTTTGTATGCAAATTTTCATTTGAACATATAACGTTTTTAATCAATGAAGTACATTTCCATTGTTATGGTAACAAATGAACAAAGAGCTGTCTCATAAAATATACTTACACTAAAAAGAAACGCATATACCGTCGCTGTACTTATAAAAAGTCGCGATTTGCGCAAATTTGTTTTTTCGTCTGACTATTTGGAAGCATGTAAGATACCCCTCGTTTCGGTAACAAATTAGATTGTCTATACAGAGCATGTGATAGGCCTATTTTGTAGTACTTCAATTGGACATTTCATTCTGCTCTTCATGTCGTATAATGTGTATATACGTCTTCTTAGAAATACAGCGACACTTTATGCATTTCCTACAGAAAAAGTCATGATTGACTGAATTTATATATTTTAAACGCCTATTTACAGTACTTTATCGATGACAACACCGTCACGCGACAGACAAGCTCATTTAAAGATGGTACTAGTTTAAATATGATTTTTCATTTTTTTGTTGTTACAAATTTGAATTTTGATTAACTGTCATGTTATCGATAACTTAAACACTTTGCTGATAAACCATATTTAAATGTAAGTGTCTATCAAGTGACTCTCTAGTTACCGATAACATTTGTGATATCTATGAATTCGCGAGGTAAACGATTCGCGAATATTAGCGAAAATAAAACTAACGCGAATAAAACGAGTTTTACAGTATATGCGTTTCTTATCCGTGTCAGTGTATTTCAAACTAAGGTTTTAACCTTATTGTTCAGTCGAAACTAACTAACTGGAAGAGACGTCTATAAAAGGACAATAACAATCAGATTAACTATTATTTTGTAGGAAAATAAGACGCTTGTCTAATTCCATGCTCAATAATCAGAAATACCGGTTACACTGGTAACTATAACTGATTATGGAATGTAATTTTGATGTTCTCAAGGGAGATATGCGCCGTTCGAAATAAAATAAGCGAAATGGCATTGAAAACCCATTTTAAAATCCTTTTGTCTTTTATGGGCTTTGCAGTATAATCAAATAATTGTTGTTATTTTTGTTGTTATTGATGTTGTTATTGTTGTTTTTGAAAGGATATATGAGGTTATTTTGCCGGTCTGGGTGTCAGATTATCCCTCGCCTGCGGCTCAGGTAATATGACACCATGACTGGGGATAAATCCTCACATACCATGTCAAGAAACCAAAATAAGTAAAATGTACGTATATAATATGTATAGGTTATGCCAATGCCATACAAATACGAAGGCTGCACATTGCCAACCATTTAAGAAACAGACACAGTACATAGCATCTGTATTAGTACGGTAGGCCTATTTCAAGGGGTCGGCAAAGTTGCAAAAGAAAAGTTTTTATGTGTTTTATGTAACAATAGTGTTAAGAGACTTTTTAAAACATTGTTGGACAAAATCGGACCATTATAAATCGATTTTCAACGTTTCTCTTATATCCGACATAGATGTATCCGAAAACATGTACACTTGACCGTAAAAAATTTCTATTTTACCTTTAAAAATGTCACAGTAACCGAGAGACTTGGTAATACAATTACTCGGAAAAAGATAATGTGACCATAAGAAGAACTCCTTTTGATATTTCAGTTTTAACGATTTCACTAATTTTAGCAGAAACGTCAAAACGTCTTTTTACTGTCTCTAACACCAAGATGTATTTGAAAAAAAAACTTATTGTGTTAAACGAGAAAACGTAAAAACCAAGAGAATTTTATATCAGCGCAACACGCGTTCATACTTTTAAACAAAATCTGTCTTAGAATGTTTGAGAAAACGGCATCCGGTTGATAATGTAGGTTAAATGTCGATGAAGATGCTTTTTAACAGGAGCACGGTGCTCTTTATCTGATCGAAATCGGTCCATAAATTACTGAGAAATAAGCAAAAACCTACCTCTAGCGAGTGATTTTGTGTGTGCACGACATCCAAAAAGTCATGTGGTATAGCCACCCTGATATCGCATTTGATCGTATTTCACAATTTCTTTGTGAACAGGATGCTGACCTGATATCTATAAATGACTACAGTTCTTAGATGGCTGAAGACTCTCATAATACATTGCGGCAGATTAAATTCTTTCAAAAAGTAACATCCATCGACAAAGTATGTTTCTGCTAAAAACCTACAGCCAACAACAGAAGCAGCAAAATACACAGCCTTCGTGTCTACCACTAAGTTTCAGGTATAGACTAAATACTGAATAATTGGGTTTCTTAGCAATTAATATTAGAATATTACTACTGAAAACAAAGAGCCGGCTCCAGCTAACCTATTGACCGCCATAAGATGCAAATGTGAAACAGACTCCAAAACAAATCGATGCACATGTCTGACAGATAATAAGCAGTGAATAAAGGGGTTAGCTGCTTTAAGAACATAAAAAGTATAGACAGTTAAGCCACAAAATGAGTAGACCAACTAAATTAAAATTAAAACTAAATTTAATAAAATACTAGTATTGCTAGTTCTCAAAATAAGTTTTGATTAACATTTCGTAAAACGTCTACAATGTACCACTAGCAATCATTTTCAGAGTAAAATTTCTCGTCATATTAACAGACAATAAGAACCTTAGTAAGTGCAAATTTACATTTCAGTGTTGATTGCTACAAAGCGTAAAGTAATTATCTGACGCTGATTGATAACCTGATTGATAAAAGTAATAATAAAACATAAAAATCGACACCTTCTTAAGAAGCAATTTGGAGTGAGTGGTGTAAATCAACAAGAAGAATTGTTAGTCTTTTACATGTAAAATGACCGCATATATTAAATATTTTACATACTAAATGTTTAATGACAAAAATCATTCGTAGAATTCGTAATTTAGACTAAAGTTTGAAAGATCGTATTTAAAAAAATTATTATTATTAATCCTTTGGATTTCCTGTGTCCCAGACAGTGTTTTATTTGATACTAGGTGCGATTTGTTTAAGCGTGGGTTATTGTTGCTGATTTGAAATGGTTTCTGTTTTAAAATCATTCCATTTGCTTTCAGTAACAAATGAATATCGTCAAAGCAAACAATCGAACTAACTTGAGATCATTAATTTAATTGATTCCTGTGAATTCGGCACATGTCCCAATTAGCATGCCAAAATCAAACAATGGTTAGCTCTTTATAAATATTTAACAGAAAGAATATATTTACCAGAACGTTATATTGTCGGTCTTATATAACACAATATTTGTTAATGTCTGGCAAATTAATGACCAACCTCCAAGAATACAAGCTCTTGCTTCCAATTAGCAGAATATTTGACAATAACACATCGTAAGTGTTGGTTCGCATTATGAAGTGTAAGTGCTAACGCATATTAAGCCGATTTATTCTCTTGTTTCAAAAGAAATCTTTTGGAAAACAGGTTAAATATACATTTTAGAAATAGCCACATTCAGAAAAAACATCCTCCCCACACAACCAAAACGGAGAAAGTTAAATAGAGCATGTAAGCTTATAAAATGAAATGTGGTCAATTTCAAAAGATGTCACAAACATTGAAAATAAACGTATAAATTACCCTGGTGAATTAACTTGCACCAACCAAATGTTGGATACAAAAACATACAAATGACTAAAAAAAATGAAAATGCACACGGAGTCGTGATTTTTACGTTAAAAACATCTTAGGAGAGGGGCAGAACATTATTATAACTAAATAGTTTCATTCTCGCTAAAACGTCACACTTGGTTCAAAATAACACGGAATATAGTCTTGAACTTTTTTTATTATCTGGAGACCATAAGCCGCTGAACATGGAATGGTATTAATCTGAAAATATCGCATCGAAGGTTCCATGTTCACCGCCATATGCATACCATCGTTTGGGATGGATCAAAATTGTACTGTTTATTGGTGTTAAATGTTGAGTTGCGCTCAACCCGGGGCTAGGCGGCGTGGGCAGTAATATGCATTTCCATTACTGCCTGCAATATTTTCGTATTTTTCGTGTTCGATTGCTTTCACAATTCCCTTTTCATCTATTGCATATGGTGTTTTAAACAAACAGCAGTAGCTGTGTTGCAGTTAAACAGGATCAGTAAAATATTTTAATTGTACTCATCTTCTTTCTAACATGATTATATGGAATATAAGCAATGAAAATAAAAGCACACAATTATATAACAGAAAAAAATACCTCCCAAAATCAGCATCATGAATATTATAAAATACAGTAAAACTCATCATAAGACTACCCCGAAATTAAGGCTACCTTAATATGAAGACCACTATTTCAATGTCCTTTTTAACAATATTGCAATATTTTCCCCAAAAAGACCACACCACCATTAAGACCACTTTTATCCAGTCCCATATATGGTCGTAATGGTGGGGTTTTACTGTACATGAAAGAGGCTCATACATGGAAGTCTACCTTCCAAAGTAGGATTGAAATAAAAGAAGGTGAATTGTTTAGCTTAACTTTTACTTATATTTCAAATTTTTGCCTTGGCTATGAAATAAAGCAAGTACATAAATTTACAAACGTAACTTAGACATTGCAAATGACATAAAATCACAAAAACGGACAGAAAACACAATCAACTTAATTATGAAACATCAAGATTACTGAGTGTAGCAGTACAACAAACAGGCAGACTTAATCGAATTCAGCAACAACAACACTAATTGCACAACTTTCCAAGTACTTTTTTCTATTACAGGCTGCACTTCCAACATCGGACAGTGAAAAAAATGAAAATTCCTCTCCCGATGTTGTTAATGCTTTTGAAGAAAAGGTAGTAGTAGAGGATGACGATAACTCGCTGGAAGATAAAGAAAAAAGAAACATTGGCAAATGGCGAAATACAAATTGGTATCAAACTAATGGAAAACGAAACGTTGGTCGATGGCGAAATGCGAACTGGTATCAAACTAATGGAAAACGAAACGTCGGTCGATGGCGAAATGCAAACTGGGTACAAGCCAATGGAAAACGAAATATTGGTCGCTGGCGAAACCGAAATTGGGAAAACATGAAAAACTTTGGCTTACTTGAAGACCAGTTTCAATTTGGGCATAGCCTGAGAAAGAGATTTACGGGTGCAAGCGAAAATTCTGCCGATGCCGACTCGCCGGAATTCCAGACAGGTGAAGGTATACTAAAGGGTGAATACCTGGTACCCGGACCTTTCGGATATTATGACTATTTTGGACAGGATTATGACGAGGTTTATGATGATCTTGAAAACAGTGAAGTCGACAAGCGATACAATTCAAGATGGAATCTTATACACCGTAAGTTGGCGGAACTTGGCACAAATAACAAGGATAAGAGAATGGCGAGTCGATGGCGAATTATACAAGAAAAACTTAACCAGCTTCATAATGGATCTAGAAAATGAGTTTACGAACTTTAAAATCATCCACAATTATTTTGCTTGAAAAAAAACGAGATGCAATCGTGACGTAAATGATAAACGTGTTTGTCATAGACAAATGTACTGTTTTGTTTCTTTAAAGAAATTTTATATATTCATAGTCAATGTAAGCGCCCTTTGCGTTACACGATTTAGCTACCTTTGCTTTTTATGTCGGTTTAAATTTGTTAATTTTTGCCAGAGAAAATGTATTTGGACGGGACCAAAATAAATAAATAATACTCGTTACAATTAATAAAAATGTTGATTTTAGGCAATAGAAAAAATATTTTAGATTCTCATTCCCGCCCGCCCCTTTCCAAAACCACCCGCCCCCAAAAAATTTATTTGTAAAAAAATCGGAACATATTCTTTTCCGGACAGAACGGGTTTTAGACCATCCCGGATATGGAAAAAAATATATGGCCGACAATAATAAAATAAAATGTCCATCATAAAGCTTACCGAAGGTGATAGAGTCACTACTAAAGACTGGTATGGCTTTTCAAGCAAGAATAGGCAGCAACCTGCTACTTTTGTAAGTTTTTATCATGATTTTTTGGAAGAAATTGAAAAGATGGACGAATATTCTACACCAAAGGTTCTGGTAACTATAAATGCCATTTACTCAAAATTAAATATTAAGTTAGCTTTTACTTCTGTTCTCAGGTATTTCGTTCATAAAAGAATAATTAAAAAGTGTCCACTCGCCCCTTTTTTCCCAAAACCCGGATGAGAATCTAATTTATTTTTCTCTGGCCTTATATGTACGAATAAAAGCTCATCATAATGATTGAATCTCCATCTCCTCTTGTTATTTCTCTAAAGGGAAACAACCGTGTACGGGCATATTCTTTCAGCTAAATTTTTTTAAACATACTTATTTTGTTTCTGAATTCCTGTTTCTTTCGCTGCTCAGAGGAATGCGGTTGGGCCAGGCTGCAAGAAAACCAGGTATTATGGCTACAATTCAACCTTCCGTTTTTTTTAAAAAAAAATCAGACTTAATAGTCAATCGGGAGAGCGTTTGACGTCATGTGGCTATGCGCTGTTGCCGTACTGGTTCGATTCCAAGCATAGGCTTACCCTTTCTTATAAAATAAAAGTTTGAAATAAATATTTAGATTTTAGCTGTAATTGAAACCCATAAAAAGAAGATAAATGCCTTTAAACCCGTTTTGGACGTCATTGATGACGTCACAAAAAACAAAAATCATCTAGTGTTTTTTACCTACAGCCAAGTTTCATCCCCCCTCCCCCGCCATTTTAGTTAAAGAAATATACTGGATCTTCGAAACAAGTAAGTCACTGAGGAGAAAATAGACACTCTCACTAAAGTCTAACAAAATGTTAGGTCTGCTGATGGCCGCAAACACCATATATAAGCAATAGTGGTTTTCCCCGAAAACTATTTTTAGAAACAGTAATCACAACGCTTTCGGTAAGGGTCGCACAATGACCTGAAGATGTTATTACAATGGAAATAAATGCGACACCTATCATCAGTAAATTATCTCTTACACGGAGAGTCACCGTTTCTATGTTTTAAACAACTGTTGACTCCTACAATGTAACAGTCGGAACCCTTCGATCGGCGATCATGTGTATTTTTGCAATTTTGTAGGCGACAATCTGATTGATTCAAAAGGTTGTTGATAAAAGTACGTTTCAAGTAACTCGTCGTCAGATCCTGACAACTTTTTGACAGTTTTCAGGAGATGATTTTAATCAGATTGATAAAGATGCAAATAGGCAGCTGCTCTACGACTCTTCAAATGCCAGACAATTACATAAGCTATAAAGACAAGTTGCTTGACTAATTGCTGGCTGATTGAAGAACTGCTGTCGTTCTCTTTATTGTATTTATTCGGAATGAAATAAATTCGATCAATTAAGTAGAGCATATGCTGGAAACTCTGAAAGTTACCCGTTGGTTTTCTGCTGTAACTTAAAGTTGCCTATTCACAGTGGGTGGAATTCTAAAATGTCTCAAGTGTGGTTAATATTATTGTACTTCTAAATACAGTCGAAATTTGGTGGCTAAAACTCAGCGGGATTGGTCGATTCTGTTCAAGCGATCGCTAGTTCGAGCGACTGGCGGTTAGTAGGCGAGAATGGACTACTGTACATTAAGCAAACATAACACATAACAATACTCAATATTTCTAATTTTAGTACATTATCTTATTAAAGACAGTAAGTATATATGACAATACCTATAAATGACCAAACAGGATCGAATTCCGCATAAATGTTTGACCAATCAGTACATTTAAGGACCTGTTTTGAGTGAATTTTACTGCATTAGTAACACTATAATTACTTAGGCTTTAAATATGCTCATGGACTAAAGTCTTGTCCGGTCTACAAAAAATCAACATCTTTATTGCTTTTATCACACACTCATAAATTTGGTATCGATTAAAAGAGGACATTTATATGCATTCAGACGCCAATCAAAATTCAGAAAACCGTTTTAGATAAAAGCGATATAAAGTAGGCAAAATAACAAGGTCGTCACTTAACGCGTTTAAAAGTTATTATGGAAAACAATACCGGGCAATACTTTTGTCCATGAGTATATTCAATCGACAGTTGGCTGTAGCTGAAATTAAAAGTGAACTGTCTCCTAACCTAATAAATCGTCGTGGGAGGTATATGTTAGTGTTTATAAATGAGCATTTACAATGTTATATCGGTCTAGCATTCAATTTGTAAATGCTCATTTATAAGCGCTTACCGACGTCTCGGTTGAAATTGTGTTTCGTAAATACTAAATAGTAAATCACTTTACTTACTGGGGGGGGGGGGGGGGGGGGGGCAAATCATTCAATTATTCCCGAGTGCAGATTTATATAAATAAATTTCCCAACAGTTTCAATAAAATATAATTTCAACCACTAAATTAACTATCAACGCCTCCTAGCCCGGGGTTGAGCGCAACTCAATATTACACAACAAAGTATAATGCTTTAAAGGGAGATGTGCAGGGTCGACAAGGTGTAGCAGGTGAAATCGTAAACAGATCGATCTATGTAACACTTACGTGTACTTTTCACTAAACTCTACATTTCAAACCCTCCAGGAGTAAGTTTTCGGTTAATTTTACCATTTTATCGGATCTGAAAACAATCCGATGAAGAAATCCCTATACAAAAATACATTCTATATTTAGCGATCATTCTATATTTAGGTCATCGCTGAGCTTACTATTCGTGGTGGCCCAGGCATTTTGAAACAAATGGCGACGTCGATAGTCGGCAAGGTACAACGAATGCGTATTTTGGTTGAAGTGATCACGTGACAATCCCAAAAACCACCGCGGCTTTACGCGGGAAATACAAAAATAGCTAACCTATGCGCGTCGCATAGGATAGGAAACACCATTTATATATCTTTTTTATAAAATAAGCCTAGTTCCTTTAAGCTTAGTTCAGACTGTTCAGGTATACAGCCCCGGTTGGTCCCGGTTTGGTGCTTGTATTACAGTTGTGCTGTCAAAGATATCTGCATTCCTGCGAAGACCATTCCAAGAGACAATCTGTGACTTTATTCAAAGCATGTCTTCTCCAACAGTTTTTCCAACAGCCACTAAATACAGAAACAGTGAAGTGTTAACAAATAAGAAACCCCCGTCACGTCGTTACGCAAAGTTTCCTTAGGGTTTTCTTATTAGTAATACTAAAACTTTGTTTAATAAACACTTATTAAAACGTATATATGAATGTTTGCATAAGGTCATAAGTCGGCGCGCCATGAGACGTAATGGATGAGAGTTCTGTTGCAAAAAAAACGTATTAATAAATGTTAATCGAATCGTACCATCGAAACTGGTCGTACTTTGCTTTTTATAATGTTTTTGTCAATTAATAACAAGTTCTCCTTGAATAGATAATTGGCTAGGTCACGTGATGATGATCATTATAACGAGACGATTTTTGAAAACAATGGAAGCCGTACCCCCCGTACAATCGGTCAGGGGTGCTGACTGTTGCACTGCGTATATACCTATTTGTGTAGTGGTAAAACATAATTAATCAATTTCTGTTCTCTTTAGAAATAACATGGATAAAATAGAAATAAAATTTGAATATGCCTAACGAATATAGCAATACTGCTTCCGGTATTCGATCCCATTTCTACCAATAAAAGCAAATAATGAATATCCTAATGGCATGGCCATAAACAAATATAAGGCTATGTTTGCTTGTGAAATAATAACAAAAACATGCCTCCCTGTTTCTTGCGATTGTTGTAATTACATGAAAATCCTTCTCGCGCCAATTTTCTTGTATAGGAGTGTATTCATCTTAAACAAAGTCTGAAGGTACACGGCGTGTAAACAGGAACGCTCACATTTTGGTTCTCTGTGAAAACAGCACCAATGACACTTCAGCGATCGCACAAATGATAAAGCTAAATACTAGTATGTCTTTGTTTGTTTGTTTGTTTGTTTGGGGCTTAACGCCTGGTTTCAACACCTTTCTGGTTATATCCCGGCGGTCAGTCCACCTAACCGGTGTTCCTGGGTCTCTCTAACCAATTTCTCCGCAAGCGACTGACTGCTTCCTCACTTGAATCAGAGGTGAGGGACAAATGACTCTCAGACGCAATGTCCGAGTTCAATTGTCACGGAGAAATTTTTCCCGCCTCGGCTGGGGATCGAACTCACGACCCCTGGATTGACAGTCCGATGCTCTATCCACTGAGCTAGCCGGGCGGGCATACTAGTATGTCAGAAAATACTCGACCGGTTTCATTTAAGTTTCTTGATTTAAAGGGATCAGAATATGAGACCAGAAGAATGCCATGCTATTAGCGGAAACTTGTGTCCATCCTTTAGCATTCGCCGCTTTTGATTAATTAATGGTCTCAAAACAGCATAAAAGAAATTTAAAACACAAACAATGTTACTCACCTTTGTTATTATTCACCTTTTTTGTTATAAGTGCAATCTCGAAAGTGTCATTTGTCGTTTCATAGTGCACCAAAATGTGATCGTTCCAACGTTTCCCAGCCTTGAGCTATGATAGAAAATGCCAGAATATCGTCATCTGAGGTGGTCATAACGTCAACATGATGCCATTAGATTCAGATTAGCTTTATCTATTCCGTGGGGAAATCACAGATTTACAGAATGTGCTACAGGATTGTTCTTACAACTGTCATTAGGTAGATTCTGCTTGTCCTTGTGGCTTTCTAAGTTGCCTTTTTATCTATTTTATTTCTTTCATTAGATCTGTGAACGTGTCAAATACGACTTTTGGAGATTGCTGTGTACACTCATTATAAACAAAAATAATTAAAGGTAAAAATAACTTAGAGACACACAAATTGTATGTTTCCCAATTCAAGACAAAACAATTTATCGAAAGATTTTATAAAATATATTACTTTTTTCACAATCGGAGCTTTAACTTTAATTTTAAAGATGCCCAGATTAAATTCAAACACTCGTTACATGAACACATGCACATAATAAGGAATTAATAGTTTTAAATTGACACTTAATTAATTTTGTGGGTGTATATTAAAGGTGTGTGGTCACGATTTAGAACGAAAATATCAAGTGTTGTCAAGTATTAGAATTGATAATTTAAACTGAAGAAGATCTGTTAATAAAGTTGATTTGATGTAATATCCTTGCAGTCAATGTACGTTATGCATTTTACGTGCACACCGTTTGTATAACACGGGCGCAATTGGCAAACTAGACCGAGGACTCGTGATCGACATAATCTGATTCAAAAGTATTAATTTACAAAGAAAGTCTCCAACTGATGTCAACATTTACATTTCCCTGAACCAAAAAGCCCTTTAATGATGGGTATAGTCAGTCCTTGTACAAATGGGTTTAGTCAGCCCTTGTACAAGTGGGATTAGTCAGTATTTGTATAAACGGGTTTAGTCAGCCCTTGTACAAATGGGTTAAATCACCCCTTGTACAAATGGGAATAGTAAGTCCTTGTACAAATGGGTTTAGTCAGTCCTTGTACAAATTAGTTTAGTCATTCCTTGTACAAACGTTTTAAGTCAGTCCTTGTACAAACGGGTTTAGTTAGCCCTTGTACAAATGGGTTTAGACAGTCTTTGTACAAATGCGATTAGTTAGTCTTTGTACAAATGGGTTAAGTCAGCCCTTGTACAAATGGGTATAGTCAGCCCTTGTACAAATGGGATTAGTGAGTCCTTGTACAAATGGGTTTATTAAGCCCTTGTACAAAATGAGTTGAGTCAGTCCGTGTACAAATGAGTTTAGACAGTCCTTGTACAAAATGAGTTAAGTCAGACCGTGTACAAATTGGTTAAGTCAGTCCTTTTACAGACGGGATTAGTCAGCCCTTGTTAAAATGGGTTTAGTCAGTCCTTGTACAAATGATGGGTTTAGCCCCTCCCCGTACAAATGGGTTTAGACCCCCCCTTGTACAAATGGGTTTAGTCGCCCCTTGTACAAATGGGTATAATCAGCCCTTGTACAAATGGGTTTAGTCGGTCCTTGTACAAATGGGAATAGTTAGTCCTTGTACAAATGGGTTTAGTCAGTCCTTGTACAAATTGGTTTAGTCAGTCCTTGTACAAACGATTTAAGTCAGTCCTTGTACAAACGGGTTTAGTCAGCAATTGTACAAATGGGTGTAGACAGTCTTTGTACAAATGCGATTAGTTAGTCTTTCTAAAAATGGGTTAAGTCACCCCTTGTACAAATGGGTATCGTCAGTCCTAGTACAAATGCGTTTAGTCAGTCCTTGTACAAATGGGATTAGTTAGTCCTTGTACAAATGGGTTTATTCAGTCCTTGTACAAAATGAGTTGAGTCAGTCCGCGTACAAATTGGTTTAGTAAATCCTTGTACAAAATGAGTTTGGTCAGTCTTTGTACAAATTGGTTTAGTCAGTCCTTGTACAAATGGGTTTAGCCAGTCCGTGCGTGTACAAAACGAGTCAAGTCAGTCCGTGTACAAATGGATTTAGCCAGTCCGTTTTTTTTACAAATGGGTTTAGTCAGCCTGCGTACAAATGGGTTTAGTCAGCCCGTGCACAAAATATGTCAAGCCAGCCCGTGTACAAATGGGTTAAGGCAGCCCTTGTACCAATTGGGTTAGTCAGGTACAGCACAAATGGGTTTAGTAAGGGCTTGTACAAATGGGTTAAATCAGTCTTTGTACAAATCGGTAAAGCCAGTCCTTGTACAAATGGGGTTAGTCAGTCCTTGTATAAAATGAGTTTAGTCAGTCCCTGTAAAATGGGTTTAGTCCGTCCTTGTGGAAATGAGATTAGTTAGCCCTTGTACAAATGGGTTTAGTCAGCCCGTGTACGAAATGAGTCAAGTCAGACCGTGTACAAATGGGCTTAGGCCTTGTGCAAATGGGATTAGTTTTTTTTGTACAAATGGGTTTACCCAGCTTGCACAAACGGGTATAGTGAGCCCGTGTACACATGAGTTTAGGTAGGCCCTGTACAAATGGGTTTAGGCAGGCCCTGTACAAATGGGTTTAGGCAGGCCCTGCACAAATGGGTTTAGTCAGCCCTTGTACAAATGGGATTAGTCAGTCCTTATACGAATGGGAATAGTTAGGCCTTGTTCAAATGGGTATAGTCAGCCCTTGTGCTAATGGGTTAAGTCAGCCCTTGTAAAAATGGGATTAGTTTCAGGGAGATGATATACACATTACACAGTATTAAGACTTATCCGTTGTTTTAGGTTGCAAACATTTTATCTTTAAGTTTTATCTAAATAATTTGATGTAAGTTAAACTCGAATTCGAATATTTTAACAATAATAACAGTGTGTATCACCTTGAACTATTTTATGCTGTTGTTTATAACACACTATCTATTTATATATGTAAACCTCTAGTGACTCACAGATATATTCTTGATGTGTGTAAATATGTTAACTTTACAGTCAAATGTTGTGTGTGTTTGTTTTTCTAAAGGATTTTGTTTACCTCGCTTTGTCAGAGTTTCTCTATATAGTAGAAGGAAACTGAGGTAGACAGTGTTGTACATCGATCACAGGAAATAGCCACTCAAAACACCGAAAACGAAAGTTGAATTGCTGACGTCCAGTTAACCCCAGGTAAGGTTATGCTAAATATGTCTGGTTTTAAAGCAGTATTTGCTTTTTTCTGCACGTTAGGTAGTGTTCGGTGTTTTTTAGGGACTATAAATGTTCTGTTAACGATGTACAACAGTGGTAAAGATGTAAAAAGGTGAGAATTGCGATTGACCACAAACATTTTCGTTTTAAGAGTCACCGTGGTAACCGTATATAGCTTTATATAACAGCCAGTTGGTAAGGGTAAAAGCACGTAAAATTATCTGCGGGTTGTAAAATAATGACAATCATAAACTTTTAAGTTGAGTACCCTTTTTTCATGTCATTAGAAACTTTGTTATTCTAGTGTAAAATTTTGAAATGCAAGGTCTACTGTAGTAAAAGCGCCGGATACACAGATATGTATCTCGGGCCGTATTTTGCACTTCGCGATTGTGTCAAAATGTTCCGAATTTGTCTAATCAGTGTCACTGTGAGGATTGTCAACTATATTTAGTGACACTTGATAATTAACAGTTAGGATTGTGTATTGGATAATTGATTGTTTGTATAGGTAATTGTTCTAGAAATCACTAGTTTACCAACTGTTTTATTTGACACCCACTACAATTAGCAAACTCGTTTAATGATTGAAGGTAATTTGTGATGCTATTGGGCTTTTGAAGAAATGTGCTTAAGTGAACATAGACAATTAATTTACTAAATGTAAAAGTTTTTTATCAAATTTTGTCAAATACGCGCAGAAATTCAAGTCGATTTGAGCCCCTAAATCCATCTGAAATCCAGTTTTGGCCAATTTGTGATATCACATGAATGTTTAAGCACAATTCTATATTTCGTGGCGGTCTAAAATTCCGTATCGAACTGCCTACCAAATCCACCAAAGTTAGTACCCCACGAATATTGTTGAATATACATTATTATTGACAAAACAATTGAATTTTGTGAAATATCCGGCTCATGCAGTGTTATTTCCTCTTGAACTTGACCTATCAACTTCCGTGGATAGTTTTCGGGCCGATTTTCAATCATTTACAAGTGTATCTACCTTGAATCATTTACAAGTGTATCTAACTGAATTTATATATTTAACGGATACTTATCACATAATTTCTAAATAAACTAAACACACTTTAACTTTTTTCGTAAACTTTTTTTCAGCTGAATAAGTATATCATGTACGATGCTTTGACGTTAAAATCGTAAATGTTGAAAGTGAGGCTCCGGCATGATGACGTCATTACATATTCTTTGTGAGTGAAGTATCTTCTTGAATGACGTAACAATGGGAGTATGCCATGGCGTTTTTAGGGATTCAGCAACGAGAAGGTCAATGGAAATCGATAAATTTCTGAAGCGTGAAGCTTCCAAGTTAGGCGAATCAATGGAGTTTGAAGTTGTCGTTGTTGGTAAAGAAACAATGGCGGCTTTAGGAAAACAGATTACGTGACGTCACAGGCACTTCTTCCGGTGGTAAAAGATTGTATATATAAACTTACATAAAATTATGTAAATCTCTGTATTGAGATAATTTCTGGAATGGATTAATGTGGTCTTAATAATGGGCTGGTCTTAATTTCGGATATAAAAAAGTGTAAAACTATTAAAAGGGACAGTGGTCTTACTGACATGGTCATTATAATGGGATGATCTTTATGAAAGGTTGTTTCTGTATGTTATATCAGGCTTAAACTACATTTAAAATAGTGTGGTACCTCCACAAGTGTTACCTTTTCTTATTGCAGATTTATTGCCGGAAATCTAATCGTGACGTCATTGACGTTTTGTTTTTCTAAAGCCGTTGTTCTGAAGGAATATTTTTAAAGAATTCGTTTGCTATGATGCTTAAGTAAATGTTTTTGTCTACGATTTTGTAAACGTTAATTTTATTCACAATGAAATCAGGGCTTAATTGCTGGAAATCTAATCGTCAGGATATTGACGTTTTGTTTTTTCTCAAGGCGTTGTTCGTAAGGAATATTTTTTAAAGAATTCGTTTGCTATAATTCTTAAGTAAATGTTTTAGTCTAGGATTTCAGTAAATGTTTTAGTCTAGGATTTCAGGACTTAACTTTTTTTTTAAGTTACAATGTCAAATCGTTTCTCGATGAAGTTAATGACTGAGTGATAAAGGCGAAATAAAGGAAAGACAATGAAGGTCTTAAGAAACACAGTTTAAGACTGTTCACAAAAACACAAATTTAAGCCCAACGTTTCAGGGGAATAAACCCCCCTCCTTCAAGTGGCTTTTCCGTGTAAATCCATGTGAAAGCCCCTTGAAGAAGGGGGTTTATTTCCCTGAAACGTTAAAAAGAAAAGACAAGTTTTTTTCCTATATAATTCAGGTCAAAAATGGTCTGGCAAAAGTACAATTATGCGCCACTTGAAGAGGTAAGATAACTAAAGATGTGTAGCTTTATTTGTTTCCTTTGTCAGACAGTTATTTCTTTCTGTAAATTTGCTCTGTGGGTCATTATTTCTAGAAAATCAGCGTGAAAAATTAAATAAAAATTCTTTCTTGTGTATTCATGTGTGTATGTTACAAGTGATGCAAAGAAATAATTCAAAACCAACAGTTTCGTCTTATTTTATATTAAAGGGATGTAATTTTTTTAAAAGTCTCAGCAAAATTTACTTGACAAGTTACACAATGTGTTTTGTAGGTTAAAGCGGTCGTTTGTTGTCGTTATGAAAGTCTTTTAGATCATGCATAAGTTCGACTTTATCATAAATTGGTACATTCTAGCAGAAACGGCAATAACTTTTAGAATCCAATATGTAAAGAGATTTGAATCATCTTATTTTATGTATTTACTTTTGTAACTACTGTGGTGCCATTTATTTATGCAGTCAAACCCACTGCCTTCATAGTGTATTGTAACATTACGATAAAAAGACCGATTTTAATTTCTATTAGGCTGACTTTATTATGTTTATCAAATGAGCTTTTTTCAGTATTGCGATTAAACCAGGAGATATCGATGAATGTAATCCACGAGGTATCGATAATGATAAACCAGAAAGTTTCGATGATGGTAAACCAGGAGGTACCGACGATGGTAAACTAAGAGGTATCGATAATGGTAAACCAGAAGGTATCGATAATACTAAACCAGAAGGTACCGATGATGGTAAGCAACAAGGTATCGATAATACTGAACCAGGAGATATCGGTAATACTAAACCAGGAGGTATCGATGATGGTAAACCAGAAGGTATCGATGATGGTAAACCACGAGGTACCGACGATAGTAAACCAGGAGGTACCGACGATAGTAAACCAGGAGGTACCGACGATGGTAAACCACGAGGTACCGACGATAGAAAACCAGGAGGTACCGACGATAGTAAACCAGGTGGTACCGACGATAGTAAACCACGAGGTACCGACGATAGTAAACCACGAGGTACCGACGATAGTAAACCAGGAGGTGCCGACGATAGTAAACCAGGATGTATCGATGATGGGTGTCGGCCTAACTCCATACCTGTTGTGCATTATTCTAGTCGTCCCAATGTAAACATGAAGTAAGAAGGGTTATTATCGTCAGTAAATACTTGATACTGCTGAGGTTTCGATCATGTCATTCACTACCACTGTTGTAAAACAAAGTACGCAAACCAGTACGGTTTTAAAACTAAATACGGAAACCAGTCTCATATCTTGCGCCTCCAATTGGTTAGTTCTGAGACTGTGTCCGATTTAAACCAATTAGATTGATTAGATATGAGATTGGTCTCAAATATCAATTTGATATACTTTGAAATTTCAATGTTTAAATTTTTGCTTAACGGCATTTAATAAAGTTCTTAAATTCGTGATTTAAAATTCTCGTTTATTTTAAGTTCCACACGTGTATTTTATGATGATTTAAATTTGTTAACTAATCTGCCCGCGAAATCCAAGAAAATTAGTCCCCCACATATATTGATAGTAAAAACGTCACATTGTCATCCGTCGAAATTTCAGACTTTAATTACTATTGCTTTTGATACTATTGCATTTATACATTTATCATGTGATGATTGACATATCATAAAGAATAATATTCTGTATTTGGGGCGTGTCTTGGGAAATGGTGTTTTCGGTGATGTTTTTGACATTCCTACTATATTTTAAATCATCTTTTATTATTTTCACAACGTATTGAATATTTTGTTACCCGTTTTGACAATATGAATTGATATATGGTTTTCACCGCGAAATGCATAATAAGTAATTTTCTCTGCTTACCTTTAAGACGTCTCATTTCAAGCATTGACGTCGACTTTCCGGAGGTACCATTTTCCGTGACGCGCTCCATTTTATAAATGATGCCAATCTGATCGCACTTGTTTGTTTAGAATTATAGATTTAGACAGCAATATACTTAGAAACAAGACGATAAGAAGATCATTTTTTGAAGACGTCGCAGCCGTTATATACATCACAGCCATATCAAACTACGACCAGACAGACGCCGAGAATGCTGATCAGGTACTAGTAACAAATGGGGAACCCCGCCCCCCAGGAAAATGTGCATTTCCCATACCTAATACAATGGCGCTTGACCACCCACTGCCTATCATTACTAATACACCCTAGTTTTCTTGTAACAAATGGTGTCCAGTGCCCAAGGTTATAAAACTGAGCATGGAAACCAGTCTCAAATCTCAAGCATCTGATTGGCTGAAATGTCAAAATTATGTGAGGCTCGCCACGGGAAAAGGTACCTTAGGTCATTTTTTGTGTCATTTTTGTTGTTACTATATTTAGAAAGAACTTTCAAATTTCTATTATTTTCTCATAACAAAACAGTGATTTTGTTACACATTTTGACAATAAAATGGTATTTTTACCGCGAATTACATAATAATTAATGTCGTCTGCTGAACTTTATGATTGACGTCAACTGCCCGAAGGTACCTTTTCCCGTGGCGTGCCTCATGTGAAAATACACCATCAATGTCGTAGTTTAAAAAAATTGCATATTTCATGTACATAATTGAAACGTTTGGAGCTGTTCATGTTTCAATTATATAATGGAAATCAAGCCTATATAATTATATCAGGGTCGGATGCAAAAAGGGGGTTAGTTTTGGGGCAGTCTTAGGATATTGACTTGATGAATTCCAACTTTATGGCCACTTAAGAACTAAATATTGCTGCCCAAATCGATGGTACAAGCTACCCCACTGAAAATGATATGCCCAGATTCTTTCACCATATGATATGCTCTTCTGTAGGCACTATTTCTTTAAAGTATGAATAACGAATTCTATTGACAGACACTGATAATAATTGATAAATATTATAGAACAACATAAAGGAAAATTTGTAAAACTTCAGAAACGAATTTTTACTGCATAAAGCATTTAATTTATCTGCTTTTATAAATGTTCATATCAGTTAAAATTAATATCGCATTTTGTAGAATCGGTTACAAGAAAGTGCTGTTTCGTTTTGTAGAATCGGTTACAAGAAAGTGCTATCTCGTTTTGTAGAATCGGTTACAAGAAAGTGAAATCTCGTTTTGTAGAATCGGTTACAAGAAAGTGAAATCTCGTTTTGTAGAATAGGCTACAAGAAAGTGTTATCACGTTTTGTAGAATCAGCTACAAGAAAGTGTGAATTTTTTCAATACTCTCTGCAACCTCTGGTTCCGACATTCAACCATCTTTCTCGTCCTGAATAAAAAAGACTTGTTTGCAGAGAAGATAAAAACAACGCCTTTGAGGACTTGCTTCCCGGAATATACAGGTGTGTTCTAGATAAACGTTTGTCATTTTTGTTAACCATCGTAATATATGAGGTTACAGTTTCTTTGTAGTTGCCTGTGTTATTGTATTTTCTTTAGTTCATGCATTTGAACTTTGCAATCCGGTCCCAAGGTTATAAAGCTGAGATTGGAAACCAGTCTCAAATCTCAAGCATCTGATTGGCTGAAATGGCAACTGGTTTCCAACATTAGTTTTATAACCTCCAGCCCTGGTCCGTAATATCACAAACAATCTTATATTCAAACTCAATTTTCAACTCAACACATGTTTTCAGAATCTGAATAAATGTTTTTGTTTTACTTGTAATATTAAAAAAATGAAACATATCTTAATAATATCAGATAGCACTAAGTCTTGATGAGATATTCTAGAATAAAAGTTTGGTGAGATATTTTAGAATAAATATTTGAGTTCAAAATCCATGTTTTATTTGTTTGTTAATAGGGTTTGATGATATTGATGAAGCATCTACTTATCAAAGTTTTTTTGTGCGTCAAAAAGTTCTGGTTATATTGATGAAGCAGCTGCGTTTGTTTTATCCAGGTTTATTTGTGCGTCAAAATTTCTGGTAATATTGATGAAGCAACTGCGTTTATTTTGTACAGGTTTTTTGTGCGTTAACAGGTTCTGATGATTTCGATGAATCAGCTGCGTTTGTTTTATCCAGGTTTTGCGCGTTAACAGCTTCTGAAGATTTCGATGAAGCAACTGCGTTTGTTTTATCCAAGTTTTATCCAGGTTTTGGGCGTTAACAGCTTCTGAAGATTTCGATGAAGCAACTGCGTTTGTTTTATACAGGTTTTATCCAGGTTTTGGGCGTTAACAGCTTCTGAAGATTTCGATGAAGCAACTGCGTTTGTTTTATCCAGGTTTTATACAGGTTTTGTGCGTTAACAGGTTCTGATGATTTTTCCATGAAGCAACTGCGTTTGTTTTATCCAGGTTTTATCCAGGTTTTGCGCGTTAACAGGTTCTGATTATTTCGATGAAACAACTGCGTTTGTTTTATCCAGGTTTTTGCGCGTTAACAGGTTCTGATGATTTCGATGAAACAACTGCGTTTGTTTTATCCAGGTTTTTGCGCGTTAACAGGTTCTGATGATTTCGATGAAACAACTGCGTTTGTTTTATCCAGGTTTTTGCACGTTAACAGGTTCTGATGATTTCGATGAAACAACTGCGTTTGTTTTATCCAGGTTTTTGCGCGTTTACAGGTTCTGATAATTTCGATGATACAACTGCGTTTGTTTTATCCAGGTTTTTGCACGTTAACAGCTTCTGATGATTTCGGTGAATCAGCTGCATTTTTTTTATCCAAGTTTGTTTGAGTTAAAAGTGTGTGCTGATATTGATTAAAAAACTACATTTGTTTTATCCAAGTTTATGTGTTAGTTGACAGGTTTTGATGATTTCGATGAAGCAGCTGCGTTTGTTTTGTCCAAGTTTATTTTTGGGTTAACAGGTTTTAATGATTTTTCCATAAAGCATCTGCATTTGTTTTATCCAAGTTTATTTGTTGGTTAACAGGTTCAGGTGATATTAATGAAGCAAACGCGTTTGTTATATTCAAGTTTGTATTTGTTTGTTAACAGGTTCTGGTGATTACAATGAAGCAGCGGCGTTTGTTTTATCCAAGTTTGAAGCTGTGGACAATATGAAGGACACTAGAGATATCCACTCTCATTTGTTCAGCGGGGCGAATCCCGGAAATGTTCAATTTCTTTTTGATGTTGTCGCTGATGTTCTTGGAAGACCCAGATGCAACTGTCATATGCTCCTCTTTTAAGCTGTTTGTCGTTTCGCGAAACATTTCTTGATTGTGCATAAAGCAAGAAATAAATTGTATAAACTGTATGTTATATCATGACATGATTAAAACTTTACAGTTTAGGCCAAAATGATACAAACATTGCCTTGAACATGACCCGGTATACGTATAATATGATTTTAGTAAAGTCTTTGAACTGAGACATATTATGTACTTGAAATGTCATTTTGGCGTAAACTGTAAAGTTAATTCTTTACGTTTAGGTAGAAATGGAGGAAATCAGTGTGACTTCATGAGTGGCGTTGTTGTTCAACAAATGTCGTCGGCAAGCGAAAATATTTTGCATATTTCCAAAAAGCGATACTCGCACATTATTCTGGCCAAATTTCATAAGATTTTGACAATATTTAAGTTTTGACGTCAAATCTGGATGAGCAACGTGTCCATCCACCTTTAAATATATTAAATTCTCTTGGCAAATTTACTAAACTTTTTTTCAAAAGTCGCATTATTTGATACATATATATATATCGTTGGTACCCCTTTTCGTTTATATTCGCCGTTCTTTGGTAGCTCCACTTTGAACAAATATTTGTAGTTTTTAGTGTGACATTTCTTATATTCTACTACATGTATTTCTGACCTAAAATTTTCATTTTAAATATATTGTTCAATACTGCGTAGTGATGAGTTTGAACTTTGAAAATCATTGCCCAAGGTTATAAAACTGAGCATGGAAACCAGTCTCAAATCTCAAGCATCTGATTGGCTGAAATGGCGACTGGTCGCCATTTCAGCCAATCAGATGCTTGAGATTTGAGACTGGTTTCCAAACTCGGCTTTATAACCTTGGGCACATATTGTCCCTACTGGAGAGAGAACCCGCATCGTACGTCGACAACCTAGCAAACGAGTCTACCGCATCGTACGTCGACAACCTAGCAAACGAGTCTACCGCATCGTACGTCGACAACCTAGCAAACGAGTCTACCGCATCGTACGTCGACAACCTAGCAAACGAGTCTACCGCATCGTACGTCGACAACCTAGCAAACGAGTCTACCGCATCGTACGTCGACAGCCTAGCAAACGAGTCTACCGCATCGTACGTCGACAGCCTAGCAAACGAGTCTACCGCATCGTACGTCGGCAACCTAGCAAACGAGTCTACCGCATCGTACGTCGACAACCTAGCAAACGAGTCTACCGCATCGTACGTCGACAGCCTAGCAAACGAGTCTACCGCATCGTACGTCGACAACCTAGCAAACGAGTCTACCGCATCGTACGTCGACAACCTAGCAAACGAGTCTACCGCATCGTACGTCGACAACGTAGCAAACGAGTCTACCGCATCGTACGTCGACAACCTAGCAAACGAGTCTAAAAATGAGGTTGGAAACGGAGACTTTAAGCCAGTTCTGATCTTGGTAATTTCTCCTAGTAATAACAAGTAAAGTGTAACACACACGTGTTATATGTGGACGACATTCATGCTAATGATGTAATGTCCCTGAGCCAAGTTGTGGTTGGATCCATCTGATTGTAGATATGCTGTGAATAGTTGTTTGATCTATGATATGAAATAGAGATCAAGTATAAGTAGTTACATAAGCGCTAAATTTTATTGAATATCACATATTCTGGCAATGATGTTATTATGATATCTTAAAGAATATCAGTATGGATGAAAGATCCCTGGCTAGAGGGAAGTGGATATTGTCCACATAAGTTAAGCAATGTTGTAAAAACGTTTAATTAGACTAGATACCACAAAACATAGACATGAGAACTTCTGACATAAATAGATGTTGCAATTAAATGCCACAAAGTAAAAAGGTGTTTTATGCAATCCACATTTGTGGTTAGAAATCTTTGATGAAATTGTTAAAGATTAACAAGAACCTTTTAATAGGAAGGATTCACAGCTACGTCATCAATTTGTGTTATCAGTACCACATGATACACATTTCTAGAAAGGTGGTACAATACAGTGTAAACAATGGTTCCTTGTGATAAGATATTTGCTGTAAATTTAACAGAAAATGCTGAACCTTGAGTTAAGTTTCGCTCATCTGACATAACCTGAGCATTCAAATGTTTATCTAAAACTTTGATTACAGTGTCAAGGTTTAAATTTGTCAGGGAAAAGGCAAGCATTAATTGAAAAGATTCATAGAAATTCTCATAGCATTTTCGTATTAAGAAGTTAAAGCATGCATTATATAATCTTGAGCTGGAGGTGGTTAGAAACAGGTGCAGTTTCCGTATTTTTATGATGTATATTTATGTTTACAATACTGTAAAATTAATATGGCTAATTATGTATGTAGGTATTCTTACCAGTAATTAAGTTGATATACTTAAGGACAATAAAAACGCACGGTGGGGATAATTGCATTTTGACAAGGAAAATATACATATTATTAACATTTTTTCACAGTTTCATAATACCGAATTCATTGCAGTCATTTAGATACCAAAATTATGAAAATTTATTTATAATAAAAAAGTTATCGTGAATTAAAAACTGTACCCCGAAAATAAAAGAAACACTTTTTGCTAAATGTGACAATGAATTGGTTCAATCTGTTTCCAGTTGTTCATTGGCATTAAGTATATTTTATCAAATGTAGAAATTAAATGTATTGTTTTTGTTGTTGTTGTAATTGTTTTTCAGATGCAAGGCAGGCATTGAAGCTGGGGACGAGAAGGACATTATTATTAATAGATTAGGGCAAATGGTTCCAAATTTATAGTACCATAATTCACAAGTGAAAATCTATATAGGTGCAGCAAAATACTATTCTGCCATGCAAAATAAAATGTCTACAGCTAAAAGATTGACTTAACTTTCTATACCTAAAGCGGAATGTAAGAGGCTCGAATAGGGCCTGGATTTCCTTCTGTAGTTCATTTTCCTCCAACAAAATATCAACTTATTTGCATGTCCACTTTTTAATTTTTTTTCTTTGTCAATAATAAAATACAACCGACCACATGCACTTATCCACTTTTTGAACGTGTGTTCATTTGTTTTTGGTTTTGGAAAGGGTAGAAAGATACACCATTCATGCCATTGTTGTCTGTATACCTCGAGTCACCTTTACAAACACCATAGCAACATTGTTTTGTCTTACTAAACTTTTTTTTAAAGATTTTGGTTTGAGATCCATGCCTCAACACAAGCTAATTTATAGTAAACTGAAGTGAATGCAAGTCATACAAAATTTGTACCGCTAGCAGTGAATCAGTGAATCTATTTTAAGCATATTGTCTACCTGTGAATCCTTCCTATACAATATTTTCATGCAAAGGGAGAGCAATCAAACATAACTTCCGTTATTGAAAGGGATGTTCAAAAAGTTCTTCTATTCCGCCAAAATCACTTAACAATTTAACTTCAAAAACTTGGGTTTCTACCCATAAAAACGTTCATAACAATACATTTTATTTCTTAAACAATAATTTTGAATGCATAAGTAACAAAAATCACATATTTACCAAAACAACATCTTTTCTGAACTTTTTTAGTAACCCTCTTATCTCTCTTGGGTCCATAATTCGTCCAGAAAACACCTAGCCCACAATATCACAATTCAACATAATGAGAAGCTGTTTAAATGTTTGTATTTTACTTAGAATGTTAAAAAAAATGAAATAAATCTTCCTATTATTTTATAAATATTTTAAATGACACTTAGTCTTGCTGAGATATTCTAGAATAAAAGTTTGAGTTCAAAATCCAAGTTTTATTTGTTTGTTAATAGGTTATGGTGATATTGATGAAGCAACTGTGTTTATTTTAGCCCAGTTTATTTGTGCGTCAAAAAGTTCTGGTAATATTGAAAAAGCAACTGCGTTTATTTTATGCATTAACAGGTTCTGATGATTTCGATTAATTAGTTGCGTTTTTTCATCCAAGTTTATTTGAGTTAAAAGTTTGTGTTGATATTGATTAAGCAACTGCATTCGTTTTTTTCTCCAAGTTTATTTGTTGGTTAGCAGGTTCTAATGGTTTAGATGATTTTTCCATGAAGAAACTGCAGTTGTTTTATCCAAGTTTATTTGTTGGTTAACAGGTTCTAATGATTTCGATAAAGCAGAGGCGTTTGTTTTATCCAAGTTTATTTGTGCGTTAAAGGTTCAGGTGATATTAATAAAGCAACTGCTTTTGTTATATTCAAGTTTATTTGTTTGTTAACAGGTTCTGATGATTTCGATCAAGCAGCGGCGTTTGTTTTATCCAAGTTTCAAGCTGTGGACAATATCAAGAGCAAAAGATATATCCCCGCGCATTTATTCAGCGATGCGAATCCCGAAAATGTTTAGTTACTTTTTGATTGGGTCGGTGAAGTTATTAGAAGACCCAGATGCAAGTGTTCCTTTAATCGACTAATAAGCTGGTTCCAAGGTTATAAAACTGAGCATGGAAACCAGTCTCAAATCTCAAGCATCTGATTGGCTGAAATGGCGACTGGTCGCCATTTCAGCCAATCAGATGCTTGAGATTTGAGACTGGTTTCCAATCTCAGCTTTATAACCTTCAGGCCTGGTAGTGCACGAAGCATGAAATAAATTGTATAAACTGTATGTTATATCATGACAAAATGGCTATTGTTTGTTTCAATTTCAACAAAACTATCATACTATTGGAATTTTTTGTATCGTATGATCCATCTGGTCCTATCTTAAGTTATGATATTCTATTATGTCAACATGAATAAAATTTCATGCTTTTTATTTTTATTGTGCAAACTGTGAAATGTCTGGGGTTTTCTCGCGTTACGTCGTTATATGTGCTAAATAAATCATTGTACAGCTATACGTTGCGCGGTTTTGATTACGTTTCCTGTTTTGTTTTTTTAACCTGCCAAAGACAAAAATCGAGTCGCCATTTCAGCCAATCAGATGCTTGGGATTTGAGACTGGTTTCCAATCTCGGCTTTATAACATTCAGCCTTGTTTTCTATATACACTCATTATAAACAAAAATAGACTTATATTAACCAGACCACGTACTTTTACAGTTACCGGCCATCGGCTGTTAAACGTGATCCTATGAAGAAAGGCTTCAAACAAGAAACTATACAGTCACATTCCAATGAGAAAATGTCATTTTTGCTTTTTCCAGTCTTCCAGCTAGCTCTCTGTCATATTTTCAACATAATAAAATGCAAATACACCTTTTAAACGTGACATGCCCATTTTGATGATGACGGTTTCCTTTTTTTTTTAAAGGATTACGATAGTTTTCGACTTCACAACGTTTTGCATTTTACGTGCACACCGTTTGCATAACACGGACGCAATTGGCAAACTAGGCATAGGACTCGTATTTGACGTAAACTGATTTAAAAGTTTCAATTTACAAAGAAAGTCTCTAACTGATGTCAACGTTTACATTTCCCTGAACCAAAACAGTCCTTCAATGACGTTCACTATAGGTTGCATAATAACAAATCACTCTATATACAGGTATACGTGATCGATTTGAATGAATTCCGTTTCAATACAGGATAATTTTTTCTCTATCTAGGGCCTCTTAACCCTTAGAAATTGACCTGTTTGTCACTTGGTTGCAGGTATAAATGTCGGAAAATAAACGAAAGTATTTCCATGTCTATAACTTGTTTGATAGAGGCGGACTAGTTCCGGAACAGCAGATATATATTTTTGGCACCGTATTTTGAATAACGCGTTTAAAATAGGATGTGTTCGGTTAAAGATCAGTAATTTTCTTACAAAAAAGCTAACCACCCATTTCCTGTATGTTTTTGAATAGACGAAATGTAGATCTGCACACCAATATGTGGTGTTCTAGAAATTAAGATGATAGAAATTAATTTAATATACATTGAATATTGGGAATTTAACATTGAGGTCTATGGGAATTGGATTTAGTTTGGTTCAACCTATATGCAAAACGATGCACAAGTAAAATTAATAACGTAGCAATTTTGGAAATTAAAGCAGTCGTCTTTAACCAGGGGCAGTAGACTTGATTATGAAAATCCAAAAAGGCTCAAAATTAGTTTAGGCGGAGCCGACAAGATATACTTTTTTATTTTGGTAGTAGACGCCGTTAGCAGTATGGCACTATACGCAATTGGCAGTTATTTCAGTTCCATAAGCCTATATGAACGTGTTTAAAGCCCAGACAGGCTCAGAAAATAAGTGCCCAAGGTTATAAAACTGAGCATGGAAACCAGTCTCAAATCTCAAGCATCTGATTGGTCAGCCAATCAGATGCTTGAGATTTGAGACTGGTTTCTAAACTCAGTTTTATAACCTCCAGCCAAGGTTTTCAATATTCATACTTGTCGCATTCCATGCTCTCATCTGTTTACATTTGTATTTTCTCTGATAAGCTTGTTTGATTTTAGTCGACTTCAGAAAATTTAATCAGTGTCAAATTTCCTATAATGCCGTCGTCTTATTCGAAATGTCCGATTATACAACCATATGCGAATTAAAACGGCGTCAATGTCATGCCTAATATTCATCATTAAAATAAAATATGATAGCATTGACTGCTATAAAATAGGTATGATAGCACTGCTTGTTATGAAAAAGGTATTATAGCACTGATTGCTATGAAATAGGTATGATAGCACTGATTGCTATGAAATAGGTATGATAGCACTGCTTGCTATGAAAAAGGTATGATAGCACTGACTGCTATGAAATAGGTATGATAGCACTGCTTGCTATGAAAAAGGTATGATTGCACTAACTGCTATGAAATAGGTATGATAGCACTTCTTGCTACGAAAAAGGTATGATATAACTGATTGCTATGAAATAGGTATGATAGCACTGACTGCTATGAAATGGGTATGATATCACTGACTGCTATGAAATAGGTATGATAGCACTGACTGCTTTGACAGAGGTGTAATAGCGCTTACTGCTATGAAAGTGGTATGAAAGCACTGACTGCTATGAAATAGTTATGCAAGCACGTTGTGCTATGAAAGAGGTTTAATAGCACTGACTGCTATAAAAGAGGTATGATATCACTGACTGCTGTGAAAGAGGTATTATAGCACTGACTGTTAGGAAACATGTATGATAGCACTGACTGCTATGAAAGAGGTATGATAGTACTGACTGCTATGAAATAGGTTTAATAGCTCGTACTGCTATGAAAAATGTATGATAGCACTGACTGCTATGAAAGAGGTATGATAGCACTGACTGCTATGAAAGAGATATGATAGCATTGACTGCTATGAAAGAGGTATAATAGCATTAACTGCTATAAATGAGGTATGATAGCACTGACTGCTATCTAATAGGTATGATAGTACTGACTGCTATAAAAGAGGAATAATAGCACTGACTGCTATAAAAGAGGTATCATAGCACTGACTGCTATGAAAGAGGTATGATAGCACTCACTGCTATCAAATAGGTATGATAGCACTGACTGCTATAAAAGAGGTATGATAGCACTGACTGCAATGAAAGAGGTATCATAGCACTGACTGCTATCCAATAGGTATGATAGCACTCACTGCTATCAAATAGGTATGATAGCACTGACTGCTATGAAATTGTTATAATAGTACAAACTGCTATGAAACAGGTATGATAGCACTGACTGCTATAAAAATAGGTATGATAGGACTGACTGCTATGAAAGAGGTATAATAGCAAGTACTGGTAATGAAATAGGTATAATACGACGTACTGCTATGACAGAGGTATAATAGGACTGACTGCTATGAAATAGGTATAATAGCACGTTCTGCTATGAAAGAGGTATGATAGAACTGTCTGCTTTGAAATAGGTTTAATAGCACGCACTGCTATTAAAGAGGTATGATAGCACTGACTGCTATGAATTAGGTATGATAGCACTAACTGCTATGAAAAAGGTATAATAGCACGAACTGCTATGAAAGAGGTATGATAGCACTGACTGCTATGAAGGAGGTATGATAGCACTGGCTGCTATGAGGGAGGTATGATAGCATTGACTGCTATGAAAGAGGTATAATAGCAAGTACTGCTAATGAAAGATGTATCATAGCACGTACAGCTATGAAATCTGTATAATAGCACGTACTGCTATGACAGAGGTATAATAGCACTGACTGCTATGAAATAGGTATAATAGCACGTACTGCTATGAAAAAGGTATGATAGCAATGACTGCTTTGAAATAGGTTTAATAGCACGCACTGCTATGAAAGAGGTATGATAGCACTGACTGCTATGAAGGAGGTATGATAGCACTGGCTGCTATGAGGGAGGTATGATAGCAATGACTGCTATGAAATAGGTATGACAGCACTGATTGCTATGAATAAAAGTATGAGAGCACTTACTGCTTTGAAAGATGTATGGTAGAGCGTATTGTTTTGAAGGAGGTATGATAGTACGTATTGTTTTAAAGAGGTGTGATGGCACGTATTGTTTTGAAAGAGGTATGATAGTACGTATTGTTTTGAAGGAGGTATGATAGTACGTATTGTTTTGAAAGAGGTATGACAGCACGTATTGTTTTGAAAAAGGTATGCTAGCACGTATTGTTTTGAAAGAGGTATGATAACACGTATTGTTATGAAATAGTTATGATAATATGTATTGTTTTGAAAGTGGCATGATAACACGTATTGTTTTGAAAGAGGTATGATAACATTTACTGCTATTTAAATGACGTATAATAGCACTTACCGCTTTCAAGGGTGTATGAAAACTTACTGCTTTTATAATTATAGGTATGATAGTTGAATATGTATAATAGCAATTAATGTTCTAAAGGAGATATAATGGTACATACTGCTATGAATGAGGTTTAATATAACACTTAGCGCAGCTATGAAACTCTCCATTGTGTCTTAATTCAAAATTAACAAATAGTCTAAAATGATAACACATATTTACTAGAAGTTTTACATTGCCGTTGATTTAAAGTCTGATATTTGTTTGTAAACTGCAATTGAGAGTCTGTCTCCAGCCTGCGATTTTTAGCTAAAGTCGAAATGATAATGTCGTACAAGGTTCTTTTGTCGCTTAATTTGCTTGTCGCTTTATCACAAAAGTCAGTGCCTATTAACATGGATTTGCATCTATATTCGACCTTGTTATATACATGACTCAAGGGCCTCGGTGGCCTAAGGGTTTTTGACTGACCACCACAGTTCGAATAACCACGGCGGGTTCGAGTCCTCATAGAGTCTGAATCCGTAATGAGAGGAAGCTTTCAAGCTACATGTGACGTCATATACCCAAACTCGAGCCCGTTTTCTAAACGTTCTCATTCGGAATATTATGTACGGTTGGGTACCAACGCTAAATAAACAGTGAAAATAAAAATGATTTTCCACTGTTTGAAAACAGTGAAATACCACTTTTATTTCACTGAGAAAATTCTATAATTCACTGGAAAGCATAAAATAAATTGAAGTATTCCACCCAGAACTGTGAATATGCAGCTTTGAAGCACGTTCATATTCGATTTAAAAAGTTAACAAGACTTGGATTTAAATTGCAAATCAGTGTTATTAACGACCTCATTTTCTTGTTTGTGCAGAAAACACGTGTAAACTTGAAACGAAAAATATAATCAATTAGAATGTGTTTCTGCGAAGATGCGTAGGCCTATCTGTTTCTGTGATAATAAACAATAAAAACTCGCTTTAATTTGACAAAAATGCCATTCTCCCCGATATTTTTAAACGAAATGAAAACTGATGGAAGAAAACAGATCCGAGTGAGATATTGGATTTGTCAAGTTAACGGTACGACGAAATTGTTATTGACAGCTAGTGTAGGCCTATTCTTTTCTGTATGTGTTTTGTTGTTATTTACGAGCGACGTCATTTATAACTTTATTTAACTATGTAATACCTGGTATTTGTACTCTTAAATTACAAATATTCGGACATTTGTCCTTAATAAAGAAAACAAAACAGAATTTTTAATGATTTTTACACGTTTACCCATATAAATCAAGTTTCCCCCAATACGATTTATACATTTACCATTATCGCCAATCCAGTGACCGGAATAAGATCCGTTCCGGAAAGCGGGATTTTTAACTTTGAACTTCCCTTCATGTACCCTAGACTGTTTCGTTTCTTTGAATCCGTTGATGTTTATATTAAAAACTAAATTTAAAAAATATTCTTGACAGACATCCACATGCCTTTCTAATTTGCACAGTGTTCATCTCGGTTATGAGTACTGTGCCCAAGATCATAAAACTAAATCTGGAGATCAGTCTCAATTCTCAAGCATCTGATTGGCTGAAATGGCGACCAGTCGCTTAGACTGTAAATATAACTATAAATACGACATTGCTACAAGAAACGTATGAAGAGCGGATCATTAGCTAAGTCACGATGCTTAACGCGTTTGCTCCAGGGATCTCTGGTTCGACCCCCGCATCTCCAACTAAAATTACTTACTGTCTTATTGATAAGACTTTAAACCGAGGTCCAGTGCAGTGGTGCTATACACCGGGCACTATTATGGAATTGGAGAGTCCCCTGTATCTTGCACTATCCTCCAAAACCAAAAATGAATAACACTTCTGTGCCCAACGTTATTAAACTGAGCATGGAAACCAGTCTCAAATCTCAAGCATCTGATTGGCTGAAATGGCGACCAGTCGCCATTTCAGCCAATCAGATGCCTGAGATTTGAGACTGGTTTCCAATCTCAGCTTTATAACCTTCAGCCCTGGAGGTGTTACTCATATGGCCTCAATCTGGTTGCGACGAGGAAAGATCTAGAAACAACACGAAACGTATTATTTAGTAAATATCATGCGCCTGTCGGGGCATGAAGTTTTTGTGTGTCAGATATAAGTCGTTCAAGACTTTTAAGCTGTATAAAGAAGGTGTTTGGGAAATCAGGTGCGGAACCAGAGGGCTTGGAGGTCAGCGGGGTTGCTCGAACCCCCTACCCTCCCACACACACTCACACCCTAGTTGGGTAGCAGTATTTAATTTTCATGGGGATTTTTGCCAGGTGGAAATCGTCATGTAACCTACCGTAATACTGCCCCAAGCGAACATTTTTTTTTTTGAAAAATTGCATCCGACCTTGGAAATTTATGAAGGTTTACAAATAACACTAACTCAAAAGTCTGGGTCTCAGATGTTTCTGTTCTACCATTATTAAGACTGGTATTAATTAAGTGCGCAAAAAGTTGGTCGTCTTCTTGAAAAAATAAATGTACGCAGTTGAACAGGGGGAATAAACACTAACTATCTCGGAAGAGTACGCTCCCATGGAATAAAAGGGAGAGTAATCGTACAAACTACAGGACAATTCCATCAGAGTTATGTTTTCTTGATAAAAATAGAAAAAAGCCTTAATATAACATTTAGTTATGTAAATAAGAAACACTTTTTTTGTTTAAAATCACATACAAAGATATGAGCTTTCATTGAAATGAAAACATTTGCCGCAATATCACAACGCATATAAGCCTAGGAGAATACCGTATATATCCACGAAAAGAAGAGATGCAAATTTTATCAAAGTTTCTAGTGTATTGGATTTTTTTTAATTTTCAAAATTTACCTAAACACGAGTACTGGTCCCGAGATTTTCAAGTTGAAATCGGAGGCCAGTCTCAAATTTTAGGGATCTGATTGACAGAAATGGTGACATGAACCAGTCTCAAATCACAATCATCTCATTGACTGAAATTGAGACATGTATCCATTTCAGCCAATCAGATCTCCACATGAGATTTGAGACTGGTCTCCAATCTCAGTTTTATATTCTTTGGCCCTGGTCCTAAGATTATAAAGCTGAGTATGGAGACCAGTCTCAAATCTTAGGAATCTGATTGGTTGAAGCTTAGCAGTCCCTGAACTGACCAATGGCTGTCTTGAGATCTGAGAATGGTTTAAATTTATAACCCGAGGGCCTAGTTGATGCCTTATAGAAAAAGGCAGGACTGTTTTGATCCGTGGAACTTTGATATCGGTGGCTAGGTAACACATCTCTACACTACGGAGCTAAATACCTCTACTTCTTCAGAAAATATACTTCCAATTACAAAACAAGAATTTGGCATGCCACTGAACACAATCATTGCATTTGAATGAGGTAAAACAATGGCTAGGGCTGAAGAATATAAAACTGAGTTTGGAAACCAGTCTCAAATCTGATTAGCAAGCAAATCATGCTCGAGATTTGAGAGTGGTTTCTATTCTCAGTTTTATAATCTTGGACCAGAACTATTGAAGAGCTTAAATATATGAACAAACACATTTGTTTCTAAGTTTTCCTTTTTTTTACTTTTACATCCTTAATGTCAACATGAACAATGACAATAAAAGAGCAATACTCGAGTACACGTGCACCGAAATGTAAACATATAAAACATTCAGAAATTTCAATAAAAATCTTCAATTACGACATAATACCATGTTTCTTTTTTACAATAAAATCATATCTAATAGTTTATCACATTCACTCATATATTATGATGATGTCACATATAATATAATGACGTCATAATCTAAAAACTCACAACTGGACGATTATTGTATTTATAATTTTTATGCCAATATAACAATACCTACAAAGTATATATACTATAAATGTTATCTTACTTCCACGAACATGAATCCTTTCGGGGATCCCTTAATTCGAAAGTTAGCTGTTTGAATTGAATTATCTCCCTTTTACTATAAATGTTATATATACAGTGTTCTATGCGATAAACACAATGTCAGACAATTTATACAAT
The DNA here is from genome assembly GCA_038501625.1 of Corbicula japonica. Taxonomy (NCBI): domain Eukaryota; kingdom Metazoa; phylum Mollusca; class Bivalvia; order Venerida; family Cyrenidae; genus Corbicula; species Corbicula japonica. Next base: position 429,412 of record JAZAYU010000102.1, on the reverse strand, counting down.
AGAGGCCTTACTTACACTATTTTTTTCTAAACAAAACAAACAAACTCCATGACAAATGTAAAATTTAGAAACATCATATAAAATTCAGAAACTGTCACCTACGTGCAAAAATGCTGTAACTCCTTTATATTTAAATGGAACTTATACTGTTTTTGCACTAAGGTGATGAAAATGATTTGTCACCATTGCACAACATTATACATCTACAAAACCATGAAAAATGGGAATAAACAAATAATTATTCAAAATAATTTTACTAAAATTACAAAAATTACAACACTTGATTTTTAGGGATGACGATTTAGGGACAAACCAATCTGTGCCCAAGATCATAAAACTAAATCTGGAGATCAGTCTCAAATCTCAAGCATCTGATTGGCTGAAATGGCGACCAGTCGCCATTTCAGCCAATCAGATCCTTGAGATTTGAGACTGATCTCAAAACTTAGTTTTATGATCTTGGGCCCTTATGTGATATCAATACTGAGTCAGTAATTGCTCATAAATAACTAACCCATTATTCCATAGTTAGGCCTTTATTGTGTAGGCGAACTGTGTAGATCCAGATCAGCTGGCACATCTGTTCGCTTTTAGATTAAATGGGTTATTTCTAACTAAGATGTGAACAGTGTAAATCCTGATCAGAAGACACAGATGTGCTGGCTGATCTGGATCAACGCTGTTCTCTCATGTAAAGGTAAACGGAATAAAAGGTTAAACAACCCTGTTACTAAAAAACACTTAATTTCATAATTTATAATTTTATCACCTCATACCAAACTTGACTTGAAAACAAATCATATTTTATTACCTTAGTGTTAATTGTAAATGAATTGAAATAAGACAATATACTTGCAAAATGTGTAAGCCTTATAACATAAAAATGGTTTTAAATACATGTACACCCAAGTTTAAATAAAGCGTCTTCAATACAACTTTGATTGAATGAAGTTAAATATAACTCACATCATAAGTCTGGTATATTGACAATTATGTTTGATACAGGCCCTTTAACCTTTGAACCCTCAAATGGTTGTTAACCCTTTCCTGTACAGAAACACCTTTATTGCTAGGGTGAACAGTTTAGATCCAGATCAGCCAGCACATCCGTGCCGTCTGATCAGGATCTAAACTGTTCGCTTTTTGATTCATTAGGTTATTTCTGACCAAAATGCGACCAGTGCAGATCCTGATCAGATGGCACGGATGTGCCAGCTGATCTGGATCTACACTGGTTGCACATGCGTAAAAATGCGTATATATTCAGGAAAGGGTTAACTTGTTATCCATGAGTGAATAGTGCAGTGTGATCAGGATCTATAATGTTCATTATTAGATTTATTTCTAACCAATTAGTGACTAGTGTAGATCCAGATCAGGTGGCACAGTTCTACACTGGCAGCATACGTGTTATATGTAGTGCTGGGATAAATCTTTATCAAGCAAATGAAGCTGATCATGAAGGAAAAGGTATTAGTAACTATGCAAAGATCTTGGAAAAATAAAACATACTTAAAATTAGACAAAACTAATATAAATGTATAAGTATACCTCTCTCAAATGCAAACACTGCCCCATTCCCATTTACCTCAAAATATTTGAAGTTAACCCTTTCCTTGACATATACTCATTTTTACGCATCTGCGACCACTGTAGATCCAGATCAGCCGGCACATCCGTGCCGTCTGATCAGGATCTACACTGGTCGCATTTTGGTCAGAAATAACCTAATGAATCAAAAAGCGAACAGTTTAGATCCTGATCAGACGGCATGGATGTGCTGGCTGATCTGGATCTAAACTGTTCTTCCTAGCAATAAAGGTGTATCTATACAGGAAAGGGTTAAAATAGAATTCTTATATTATAATAAAAATTATAATAAAAATAATACCTAACATATAATGTCATAGCCAACATTCACAATCCATTCATATATCCAGTTCTAAATGACACCATAACACTTCTTTTACATTTATTTAAACTAATGACAAAGTGAATAGGGGTTTTAAGCACTTTTTTTAACAATTTTGAGATTAAAACTTAAGCAAAATCAATGGCAGGGGCGTTTAAAACAGGTGGTTTAAAGTATCCAGATGAACTTCAAGATGAAAGACTTGCTTCTTCTGTGCCCAACGTTATAAAACTCAGCATAGAAACCAGTCTCAAATCTCAAGCATCTGATTGGGTGAAATGGCGACAGGTCGCCATTTCAGCCAATCAGATGCTTGAGATTTGAGACTGGTTTCCAATCTCAGCTTTATAACCTTCAGCCCTGAGCTGCCCCAAGTGAAATAGTGTCTTTGGCAAGATGACATTAAGCGTTTGCAGAAATGAATCTATAATTTAGTCAAAACTGGTTGTAAAATAATTTAATTTAAAAAAAAAAGAACTTGATAATGATTGTTGTTTGTTTACTTATAAAAAGCAACAATAAATGTCATGAATATTGAAAAAACACATTTTCTTATGAAAATGGCATTTCTATTTTCCCACACCATACACATTTTATCTGGCAAAAGACCCTTTTTCCCATTAGAAAACCCAAATTTTCATGAAAAGATATTTTCCCATAACAATGACACATTGTCCCTTGACAAAAACACGTTTTTCCATGCCAAAGACTTTTCCCGTGCCAAAGATCCTTTTTCTCTTGAGAAAAAACATTTTCCTGTGACACACATTTTTCCTATGACAAACACCCATTTTCCCATTACAAATTTGCATTTCCCATGACAAATTCACATTTTCCCGTGACAAAGACACATTTTCCTGTGACGAAGACCCGTTTTCCCATGACATATTCACATTTCCCATGACAAATTCTCATTTCCCATGACACACATTTTCCTGTGACCAAGACCAATTTTCCCGTGACAAATTCACACATTTCCTATGACAAATTAACATTTCCCATGACAAATTCACATTTCCTATGACAAATTCAAATTTCCCATGACAAATTCACATTTCCTATGACAAATTCACATTTTCCATGACAAATTCACATTTTCCCTTGACGAAGACAGATTTTCCTTTGACAAAGACATATGTTCACGTGATGCAGCTCCAATTGTAAATGGATAAAACTACACAAACATGTACAATATCATATCTATCTTATATACAGTATCTGTTAACAATCTTTAACAGCAAATTTAAATGACACAGACAATAATCAGACTGTGGAATCTATTGTAGTATCATCTTTTATCTAACTGCTAAGCAATCATATTATTCATATTGCAGAATCAAATAGAAATGTCCAAAATTAATTCTTTCCTCAATATATATGCCTTCACGACATGTGTGAGCAGTTACTGAGCCATCTGATTAGGATCTGCACTATTTCCTTTTTTATTTATTAGGTTATTTCTGACCAAAAAGCAAACAGTGCAGATTCTGATGAGATGGCACAGATGTGCTGGCTGATCTGGATCTACACCTATCGCACATGCGATAAAATGCCTATATATGGAGTAAAGGGTATCGCCAAACATGTAAAGTGTACTCTAGATTATAGTAGTGTTTTATCAAAAATACTGCTGAAAATTCAAGATTTGATTTTTCTTTTTCAAGACAATCGCATACATTATGAAAAAGAATATTTTCATATCTTTATAAATTTAAAGAAATAACCTAATGAACCTTAAAGCGAACAGTGTTTAAAAATTCAAAGAAATAAGCAAATGAATCTAAAAGCCAACAGTGTAAATCCTGATCAGACAGCACAAATGTGGTGTTTGATCTAGATCTACGCAGGTTGCCTATGCAGTAAAGAATCAAACTGCTGGTTCAATTCTTTTGTGGTGGTTTTAAATTTGTGGATCAATCTTTCTACTGATTCCAAAAATAGCAAGTTGCCCACAAATTTTTCTCATGTGCAGCTTCTATAGATCAAGATCAGCCTGAACATTTGAATTGTCAGATAGGGGATCTACACTAGATTCATTAGGTAATTTGAGAGAAGCAAACAGTGTACCATAGATCCAGCACAGACTGCACAGAATCTGATGTGCAGGCTGACCCAGGTCTACACAGATCGTTCGTGCGATATGAACCATACACCAAAAGATTTATGAGTTAAAACTGGTCAAAGTTGGACAACAATGCAGCCGTCTCATCTTGATTTTTATCACCACTGTCTGTTAAATCCTTCATAGAGTCTTCCATTCCTGGGAGGTAGAAACTGTCTTGAGGCATACTGGCGCCACTAGCATACACTCCTTCTATATGCTGTTTATTCACATCAGGCAAAACACACGAGGACAGGTAGGAGTTACTGGCACTTGAACTGAATGACGTCTGTTGAAACTGGCTCGGCATACTGTTTGCGAATGAGCCAAATTCTGATTTAGTAAATGCGGCATGGTACTGACTAGTGTTAAACCCAAGCGGATTTATACCCTGGAAGATGCTGGCAGCGTTTGACGTCAGCGAATTACTGTACTTGTTTTGTTGTCCTGTAGATTTAAAATCAGCAGCGGCAAATCCAGACTCCGACTTCATTGGAAGCCTGGATGTCATTTGGAAGTCAGAAAAAATGTCTGAGTGAATCTGATTTTCTAAATTATCTTTGCTGAATATCTCTCCGTCTCCTCGAGGCTGATTGTTTATTGTGCTGCCAGCGGCACTTTTTGTGAGACTTTGTGAAAAGATGTCACTTTTGTTATCGAAAGATTTAGGACCATAACCAGTGGCACCAGATTTTGATTCACGGGGTAAAAATGAGTCAACAAAGTCCGACGCTGACATGTGAAAACCTGACCAGCGCTTGTTTTGAGAGTTTTGTTGACAGGACGTTTCGGGGTTTTCCATTTTGGGCAGGACATGATGACATTGTTCCGTATTACCTGTCGATGCTGACCGCCCCAGGAGACCTATTGGGTGAGATTTATACTGTGTACTGTTAGAGCTATGCGTCGTAGTTGTTTCTGATGAAAGAAGTGCACCTACTCGAGAGTTCTGAAGACTAGGTACATTCCTTACAACACCAACAGAAGACTGTCTATTTAAACGTTGTGATGTTGTAGCAGTGATCTTCTCGGAGACTGGAATGCTAGAGGCGGACTGAGCGGAATTTTCAAACTGTTTCAAAATTTTTTGTTTCATATCTATAGAAGCACTTAAATCAATCTGCTTATCTGTTGAAACTTCACTGACTTTACTCCCTTTATCAACCCCCTTCCTTAAAGCATCAGATATTCTACTAAAGGGATCTAAATCCAAATCAGCTTCTTCAGTCAAAGTAGAAAAATCAGGTGAATTGGTAAAGTCTGATGGCTCAAAAAATCGCTCACTATCCAGAAAACTTGCTCGAGATGTCATGTTACTTGTGGAAGAACTTTTTCCAGATTTACCAATATTATTAGCACTGTACAATTTAGGTAATGGCACTGTATCCGTGGAACTTGACTGCCTCGAGTCACTTTCGTCATCGATTCGGAAAGTTCCGGATATAACACTAGCTCGATGACTGTTATTTTGAATTGAGGCCCCAGTAGCACCTATATTTAACCTACCCCCGGCACTGTTTATCTCAGAAGACAGGGCTAGGTGGTCTCCCCTGGGTTGAATTTCATTAAACTCATTTAAGTCCATCTCCTGTTTTATAGTTACAAATTGGCCAGAATGATCTGCATCTCGCCTATCAGGATCAGTCCCCGAGAGTCCTTTACTGAAACTTTGATTAGGTGATGTTAAAGATTTTAGGTGAGCTGGAAACGCTGTTCGAGCATCTTCTGAAATCTGTGAAGGAGAATTCTGAACAATGTCTGGCTTGGTATCTACTAGAGTCTGTGACGGAGAATCATGAAGCTTCAAATGTTCTACAAAGTCTCGTCGTACAGTGAAGATCTCGGAGCAGTGGTCACACATGAACGAACCTTGATCATTGTCATGTTTTATCATATGCTGAGCCAGGCAATCTGAAAACCAGAAAACTTAAAAATTAACCCTTTCCTGTACAGACACACCTTTATTGCTAGGGCGAACAGTTTAGATCCAGATCAGCCGGCACATCCGTGCCGTCTGATCAGGATCTAAACTGTTCGCTTCTTGATTAATTAGGTTATTTCTGACCAAAATGCGACCAGTGCAGATCCTGATCAGATGGCACGGATGTGCCGGCTGATCTGGATCTACACTGGTCGCACATGCGTAAAAATGCGTATCTGTACAGGAATGGGTTAAGAATTGAATAGATATTTGATAAAATGGTACAAGTCGTAAATCTAGTGATTTAAATAGATGCATATTTTTGCATTCTGATGCAAGCAAATTTGAATTTTTCCACTTTTGACCTTACCTCATTCTCAGAGATAGGGGTCATTTTTATGCAGGAGAATAATATTCAAAAGTGGTCAAATTTTGCAAGAATAAAGATAACTATTATAGTGTCTTTTGCATTTTTAAGATGAAATAAATACTTTTTTACCCTTGAAAATATATGAAATCAATTTAAAGCACTTTTATAAGTAGTAAAGTTCAATAAACACATGATATGACTCGTGACAATCTGATTATGACCACTTGTAAATTTTCAATGTCAGATGACCCCCGGTTATCAAAAGCTATTGAAATCCCTGAAATCTGATGTAGTTAAGGAATAAACTGCATTGACATTTGTAATCTGTGAAGCTTTCAGCAATTGCATTTATGAAGGCAATTAGGGTTGTGGTGGTTGTTATTGGTAAATACGCTCAACCCTTTACACCATATATTTGAGTTTTATTGCATGTGCAACCCATGAAGATCCAGATCAGCTGGCACATCCAAAAAAGTCATATATATGGAGTAAATGTTTAATTCCCGACTATGAATCTAAATCAGCTGCTCACATAACACAGTTGATGTTGAATGGCTTAAAAATGATCTGGTCCAAAGGTTATAAAAGTGAGAATAGAGAATTGTCTAAGCAATCTGATCGGTTGAAATTGAGATCAGTCTCAGAACTGACCAATGGGAAGCTTGAGATATTAGACTGGTTTCCATGTGCAATTCTATAACCTTGGTCAGCCTACCACAAGCATTAAAAGATATACTGTAAACTAATGAATACTTGCATTTGCATATAATTTTTTTGCATTTTGGCAAGATCTGTTATATTCGCAAATATTTATTTTTTCAAATTCATGAAATCCTGCAGAATTATATGGGCAAACAAATTTGTGCACTTCAACACCATCCAGGAATATAGAGAAAATTAATTGGACTTTAATATTTGTTGGTTTTCAGTATTAGGTCTTGCAATGGCCAGGTGTTGCTGGAATCCGTTGCCATATCACATTACAAGTCATATTTCAAATCTTGAGCCAAGCCTGTGTAAAGGATATAGTCTATTAAGACTTTTCTATAGAAAATAGAAGCTTAAACGAGTGCAGCAAGTGCAAAAGACCATCTTAATAGATTCTATTCCACTTAGAAGTCGCCCTACATTTGTAGCCATGTGCATGCACAGTTAAAAATAGATCGAACTATTTGTTTTTCATTGTAAAATAGAAAATAGAATAGAGCTCTACGGAAATAAATTGCTGGGGAATTTGAATTTTTGTAGCTTCTGATTGGCTACAAATGTAGGGCAACTTCTTAAGCTTTTTATTGTAAATTTCCCGTTTCCAATATTTACCTTGATCTTGAAACTCTGTGTTACAGATGTCACAAGTGAACTGTCTCTGTTTTTCCATTCCCAGGCTACACAAGTGTGTCTCTAAACTGTGTTTATCCTCAAATATATTTGTACAAACATTACACGCCAGAACGCCTAGATCGTGTGTCTTGATATGTTCAGCATACAGTAATTCATCGCTGAATTCCTCATAGCACTCAGAACAGATGTACAAGTTTTTCATCGGATCAACACAATGATGATTGTCCAGGTCAGTTTTCTTATCAAACCCTATAGCACATTTTTCACACTTAAAAGCTTTACTTCGACTCCTGTAATGCAGCTTCATATGCATTCCCAAGCATTCTTTAATGGTGAACGCTTTCTTACACAGTATGCATTTCTGCACTTTATTTCCGCAATGCACCGATTTATGACGAGACAGTTCACTACTTGTGATACAACGTTTTCCACATTTTTCGCAGCAGTATGGCCTGTCACCTGTATGCAGGCGACGGTGAACATTAAGTTGGGATTTGTCCGACACCCGTTTTTCACAAAATTCACACTGGAACGGTTTCTCACCAGTATGTGTACGAACATGCTTGACAAGGTCACTCTTTCGCTGAAATCGTTTATCACACATCTCACACAGCCAGGGTCTTTCCCCTGTATGAATCATTGTGTGTCTTCGCAAGTCACACTTTTGTCCAAATCCAACATTACAATATTCACATATGTGCTTCTTTTCTTTCAATTTTGACCTTTTCATTCCTTTTACCAATCCAGACGAACTGTTTCCATTTTCTGACTGTTCCTCATCCAAATTTTCATTAGAATTTGAGTTAGACTCTTGACCAACACTTTCAATGCTTTTAACATCTTCCAATTTCTTTATTTCATTATTTTCATCAATAGTACTAAGTTCCATTACTTTTTCATCTTTCTGTACTACATTAACTTCTTCAGACACATTTTTTACACCAGTACTGTCTCGACTTTCCATTGAATCTCGACTTTCACTATCATATCTCTCCGAGGCATCCCTTCTTTCTTTTTCTCTTTTCTTTTTCTTCTTTTTATGTTTGTGTCTTTTCTCTTTAAATGGCTTGATTTTACTTAATTTTATTTTCAATGGTTCAACAGTTAAACCAACATAAGAACTTTCAGAACACGCATTTTCATGATCAGATTCATCTTTGGGAGGTTCAGATTCAGTTTCTACTTCATTTGTTTTACTTGTCTCAGTTCCTGCAACAGGAGTTGCTTTTGATATAAATGGAGGCTTTTTCTGACCAAATAGATTCAAATTACTAACATATTTTGGTTTAAATGCCAGTTTCTTTGGAGTAGTATCTTCAGTATCACTTAATTCAGTATCAGTAAAATCATACACATCCATGTCTTTCTTGGATTGCTGTGTCTTCATAGGTTCAACATCTTTCCCAAAACTGACATCTAGTTTAAGTTTAGCCTTCCCTGCTAAACCTTTTGACTGATTTTTCACACTTTTAGGCGTACATTTCTGTCCCTTACCCTGTATGACACTTGCAACAGGTATGTTAAGTTCATCATCTGATTCATCAACATTATATTTAACATTGTCATTGAGCCTTCTCCTTAATTTTTTCTCTTGTTTTCCCTCATCTCCTTCCTTCTGGGCTTCAGCCATTGCCTCATTAACCAGTCTCTGAAACTCATTCTCCACACTGTGTTTAACAACTTTCTTTTTTATATGAATATATTCAGATGCATGCATTTCTTTTTCAAACCTTTCATCTGATTTTATATTACTTTCGATTTTTTTCATTGGATCATTTACTTCATAGTTTTGTACTTCCATAGTGTATGTCTGTTCTTTGTAAGATGTTTTGATTTCACTAACATTTTCAGTAATAATTTTATCTTCATTAAGTTTTTCTGCAGCTCCAATTACATTTTCATTGCTTTTCTTTCTCTCATCTTCAAGGTCATTAATATTTTCATTAGTTGTCTTTATTTCTTTATCAACTGCTGTTTCCAGAACAATTTCATTACTTTTCTTTACCTTTTTATCAACTGCAGTTTCACTAGACTCCTCACCTACAGTACCTGAACTGTGATCAATAATTTCACGCTTTCTTTTCTTTGGACCAAAAAATTCAAAAGCTTTTTGAAAATTTGGACCAAGTTTTAGTTTTAATGTAAGTTTTTTGTCTGAATTATCGGAAGATGTTATAGTAACCAACTGTGAATCATCTACAGGTTTATTTTCTTCATATTCTGATTGATCTAATTTGTCAAATATATTGGTTTCATTTCGTGAAGTTTTGCTATTTTTACTCCTTCGTTCTACCTTCTTAGTGACTGTATCTACAACTTTGGCTGGTTTTTTCCTTTCTTCACCAATTTTCTCTACTATTGTTTCTAAAGTCTGTCTTCCAACATTAGCATCCCCATCAACAGTGTCAGTACCTTTCATTTCTTCTTCTTGTTTTGAATTTATTTCATCTTCACTTTTTAATGTATCCTGCTTCATGACAAAATCCTCTTTTTCTGGATTTTCTTCTTTTTGTGAGCTATATAAACCTGTATTTTTGTCAACCATTTCAGCTTCAGTTACCTGAACATTATCTGTAAGTTCACTACCCTTGGACTCAATAGATTCATTCACTTTTAACTCATCTGATTTAACATTTGTTTTCTCCGGAATAACAGTACTTTTTGCTTTAGATTCTGTATATTTTTCACCGAGGTTAACAGAGCACTTTTTTATTGCCGACTTATCAGGTGTTGTCTTTTGTTTTATTTTACTTCTTGTAAGTTTCTCCTCAGTTTCAGTGCTATCATTTAATGTACCTGCACTATCGGTTTTCTTCATTTTAGCTTTAGAGCTTGTATTTTCAGTGTTACTTTTCATAGTTCTCTTTCTCAGATTTTTAACCTCCACATTTTCACCGTCTGTTTTAGCACCTCTTGCTCTAAGAGCAGATTTCAATTCTGACTGTTTATTTTCCTCCACAGACTCAGCTGCTTTTTCTTCTTCATTTTCTGACTTGGCACTATTTTTCCTACTTCTAGCCTTACTTTCAACTTGTAATTCAACATTTATCTCCTGCAGTTTTGTTTCTGCTACTGAATCTTTCATTTCCTCATCTGGCTTTTCAGTCTCAACATTTTCTTGTGACTCTTCCTTTGTCTCTTTATCAGTGGCACTTTTATCTTTATGTTCATTAGTTTTCTGTTTAACTTCAGTTTTCTTTTCTGCTGTTCTACAGCCTGTAGTTGCTAATGTGGCAAAGTCTGTTTTAGTTTTCCTTTCCCTCAGATTAAATGTTCTTTTTTCAGGTACCTGAGGCTTTGGCTTTGGCCGTGGCGTTTTCTGTGGGGAACTTGATTCAATGTTTGCTTTTGGTTTTCCTTCAAGCAAAGACTGCCTATTAAAATATGGACCGTACTCAACTTTTTTCCTTTTTGAAACCTGAACCAAAATTGTTTGAGGCTTTTCTTCAACAGGTGGGTCAGTTTTACCATGATGATGATGATGCTGAATTCTCACTTCAGTTACCTTTTCAGTTTGCTCTTTCCGTTTCTGCTCCTGAATTTCAAAATATTTTCTGATTTTCATGAGCTTGCCAACTTTTGGAATTTCAAAATCCACAGGGTCTTCCTCCTTCTTTTCACCAGAATCAGTTGATGTTGAGACTTTAGGTTCACTGTTAGCGCTAGTACTTACTGTACTAGTGACTGCAGGCACTGATACTGTAGCAGTAGTAGAAGGAACTGTAGTTGTGTTTAATAATCCACTAGCATTTAATCTCGCATTTTCCATTTCTTTAGATTCTTTATCAATGATTTCTTTCTCTTTCTCTAGAAGATCTGATATGATATTTGGATTCATTTCAAATTCTTTTGAAGGATTGAAAGATTCTTCAACTTTCATACTTGTTTCCGTTTTGACTTTAGATGGTTCTTCCAAAACATCTTTAAGAAAGTCGTCAATTTGATTTTTATTCTTCATGTCTTCAGTGTGCTTATCATTAAAGTCACTCAGTTCATTAAAAATATCATCTAATTCATATCTGTTGGCATCAATATTGTCATTTTTCGTATCCATGCCATTAATTAAACCACTAAGATCATCATCTTCAGTGTCACTTATTTTGTCATAATCATTGTTTATCAAAACACCGTTTTCAAAAGTGATTTTACCTTTTGTACCATCCTGTCCACCAGAATTACCTAGAGTATTTGTTTTAGTCACATCAGTACCAAGAGAGAAAGTGGGATCTATTAACTTCTGCATTAAAGAATTAAAATAACCAGTTCCGAGCGGATTTACAGCAATATCCACAGCTGGATTGGAAACAGCAGACACAACACTTGTAACATTAACCAAAGAACTGCCAAACACAGGCGGTTTAGTCACTGAGACATTACTTGCTGGTATAGGATCTAGTGCACTTCTAAACATATGCATCATGGAGGGATTAGAAGTCGAGTCACTGTCATGCACACCACTCGGCAGTGCTGGGGAAATTTTGGGAGATACTAAGGATCTAGGTGAATCGGCCCTGGATGCAGTGAAGTCCATAGGAACTGTTTGACAGGATAATGGGCTAGAGCTCCGACTATGGTCCAGTGAGCCTTGATGTAATGGCATCTTCATAACCTGGTCAGCGTCAGTATTCCTTCCACCTTGGCTCGCCCCTGGAGATATGTTCAACGGGTCCATGAGACTCGGGAAGAAATGTGACTTTAAGGACAGGCTGTCATCTGGACGTGGGTGCATCATTCCTGGTAAATCTGTTTTTCTCTCAGAAGGAGTCAAGGCGATTTCAGAATCTAGAAACATTCCAAACAGATGGCCATCACCAGCCTTTGTGCTGGGCAGAGACACACTTGAGGTATAGAGATTCTCGGAACTACTGTTAGAGTATGACACTTTTTGAGGTGTAGATAAAATATCCGAGGCTACTGTTGTTGTTAAAACAGCTTTAGTCGGAGACAGTAAGCCTTCGGTTGAAAACAAAGTGTTTCCTCGTGAGGTATAGGTACTAGTCGAAGGTATATCGGCTGACACAAAGGGTTGAAAAAGCTTTTTTGAATCTTTGGAAATTTTTAGAGAATCTTGCGGCGAACTAGTACTTTTTCTTGACGTCTGACGTTCAAACAGAGATGCACTAGATTTCACAGGCGATGTTAAAATTAATGCTTCCAATGGATCGAGCTGATGTTGGGAAGACACTGGGAAGGAATCAGCAGACCCGGAAGCTTGCGTCACAGAAATATTCAGACCCTTCGATTGTGATGTATCAAGCTTTTGTAAGTCTTTGGGAAAAGTTGAGAGATATGTTCCACTAGAATTGTTGTTTCTTGATTTAGAGGTGCCTGCACCAATAGTAGGCTGACTGGCCACTGTGGAGTTTGAAGTGTTGGAGTTTGGGTTGTGAACAGATCTAGAACTAGTGGTCTTCGGTTTCTTTTCCTTTGGCCTACTACTAAACTGATGTGGTAGTCCAATGTTTTGTATTGGTGCAGTTACCAGTCCGACACCTGAAAAAGTCCAACACAAAGTATTTCAATACATTGTATCTTAACACAAAAATTCACTGGCAGCAAGCAAATGATTTAAAACCTTATTTGGAAAACCTATACTATATAATTATATATCAAATATCAATTAATGTATCCCATGTATTAAAATTACTTGTATCTTGCTCGACTTCTTTTAACAAGATTATCAATTTTGCATCCTGGAAACTTGGTTTTTTGTTAAAATTTAATTCTCAGTATATTTTGATATGCAAAATGACATGTTTAAGGCATAAACCTAACTAATGTAAGAAGACCCTAACCCTTTATTCCATACATAAGCCTTTAACCCTAGAACCTGGTTTAAACCCCCAGTGGCAATTTGATTTGCCACTGACCGTTCCAAGGCGGTAAGCCCTCGGGTTCTCATTTTTGTTAATTGTTAGTGGTGTCTCTTTTGAAACTGATCATTTTATTAACCATGCTCTCTCCCTCTCTTCTTCTTGACTGTGTGGGGAGGCTGTTTTTTCTGAATGTGGCGATTCCTGATATGCATATTTCACCTTTTTATGTGAACAGTGTAGATCCAGATCACTCACAACATCCATGAATCTCAATATAGTCAGATCTAACAAAATGTTAGACGGCCCACAAACACTGTATATAAGCTACATGTAAAGGGGTTTTCCCCGATAACTATTTTTAGAAACTGTCTACAAATGAAGCATGATGTATCGCTTGCAAAATGATCTGCAGATATCATTACAGTGGAATTGAATGCAAAACACACATATCTTCAGTAAAAATGCAGCGTGTAAACACTTTACATGGTTTAAAACACTGTGTTTACATATAGACACATTATAACAATCGGAACGCTTCGACATTATTATGTACTTTTGTGATTTTGTAGGCAACAATATGATTGGTTCAAAAGTTTGTTTATAAAAGTTGGTTCAAAAGGTTGTTGATAAAAGCATGTTTTAATTACTTGTCATCAGATCCTGATAGCCTAGCAGTTTTCAGGAGTTAATTTTAACCCTTTCCTGTCTAGACACCCCTTTATTGCTAGGGCGAACAGTTTAGATCCAGATCAGCCGGCACATCCGTGCCGTCTGATCAGGATCTAAACTGTTGTTCGCTTTTTGATTCATTAGGTTATTTCTGACCAAAATGCGACCAGTGCAGATCCTGATCAGACGGCACAGATGTGCCGGCTGATCAGGATCTACACTGGTCGCACATGCGTAAAAATGCGTATATATCCAGGAATGGGTTAATCAGTTTGCCATGATCTTTGATCAGGACCTATAGTGTTCACTTTTAAATTTATTAGGTTATTTTTGAATTAGATGTGACCGGTGTCAAACTGTTTAACCAGATCAGACCAAACAGATATGCTGACTGACCTGGATCTACACTAGTTGCACATAAAACCTGTCACTTGATGCATATAAGGAGTATAAAATCAATAATCATACCTTGAGATATAAGATGTGACGATCCAACTGCACCAGAGAACACTGTCTGTGGGGATACAAGGGGCATTCCCCCATTACTGGACAACGCTAGAGACACCCCTCCAATCAGATCTAAGATTCCTGCAGCAGACGCCATCCCAATGCCTGGAAAAAAATTAACCAATCATTTACAACACTCAGAAATGTCCTTGGGAATTGGTTTTTCATTTTCATTCAATGTTTGTGGTGTCTTTTTTGTAATTTATCATAAGCTATCTTTTTCCTCGCTACTTTTCGACTGCGTGAGGAGTCTGTGTTTTCTAGATGTGGCAGGGGTTCCATCTGACCCTGGAGATTATTGACTCTTGAATTTACAAAAAGCCTCATTTCGACACCTATGGTTTTAGCTGAGGGTCATTGTTTCTTGTAATAACGGATATACTGGGTAAACATTTGCAGAATCTCCAAAAAGATGAATACAAATGTAAAATGTCCCTTGAGATTCAGAAGATAATGGAAAGCCTGTACAAAAATGAACCCATGCTCTCTTTTCCACTATGACTGTGTGGTGAGGCTGTGTTTTTTTTTGCACTTTTTAAATTAAAATAGAAAGGGGTGGGTGGGGGTATGGTTCATCATTCTATGATGAAAGAATCTTCTGTTTCATTAAGGTTAACACTTGTATGAAGTTTAGTAGATTTGAGACAGATGGATGGACAAGGCTGCCTGGAATCACTTTATGTATCTGAGATCCTGGGCTGAAGGTTATAAAGCTGAGATTGGAAACCAGTCTCAAATCTCAAGCATCTGATTGGCTGAAATGGCGACTGGTCGCCATTTCAGCCAATCAGATGCTTGAGATTTGAGACTGGTTTCTATGCTCAGTTTTATAACCTTGGGACCTGGATTAGGGAAATAAAAGGCAGCATAAATCTGTTAATTTATCAAGATTCAATAGATAATGGCTACATGTACATTACAATTTGTCATAAGAAGTGTATATAAAAGATATACAAAGAAATACATGTACATGCTAAGTAACAGCTTATGTTTAGTTTTCATGATGACAATGTGATCTCTACGCATTGACTTTTTCTTTGAAAGCAGTGACTTAAAAATTATCAAATTCATTACTTGCAATGCAACCTGTAATAGACACTCTAAATTAATAGCATTAACCTGTTTACTCCATAGACAACTGACAAGTATTTTATCACATGGGAAACCAGTGTAGATCCAATTCAGCCAGCACATCTGCATCATCTAATCAGGCTCTACACTGTTCCCTTCTTTGTCAGATATAACCCAATTACTCTAAAAAGCGAACAGTGCAGATCCTGATCAGACGGCACAGATCTGGTTCTACACTGTTTGCCCATGTGATATAAGGCATAGATATGGAGCAAAAGGTTAAAAATGTTACCTGGATCAGAAGGCGGCTGTGACACCAACATCTGAGTGTTTGCTGACAGAAAATGTAACTGCATGTGATGTTGGTAAGTCAGCCGGTTATTAAACATCAAGCCGCAAGGTACGCACATCTGCGGACCATCGTCGAGAAATCCGGCACCGGGAAACAGCTGATTGTCCATTCCTGCTCTAGTGTTCTTTCCCCGTTCAAAACAATGATATTTAATATTCGTTATCTGCACATGATACTTCACTCCACTTATTCACAAAAGTGTT
Organism: Corbicula japonica; assembly: GCA_038501625.1. NCBI lineage: Eukaryota > Metazoa > Mollusca > Bivalvia > Venerida > Cyrenidae > Corbicula > Corbicula japonica. The sequence continues at coordinate 413,149 of JAZAYU010000102.1, read as the reverse complement.
TCTCTTTTCTGTAAAATTGATACTTTCACAGATCGCTATTTTACATGAAGATCAGGAGACTCATCTACATGTAATAGTCAGAACCGTAACGATCCTTAAAAATAATATGGCACAATCTGGTATCTAGCACACCAAATTAATGTTACCAGTCACGAATCACAGGGATTTAAGTTATGTGTCTATCCCATTTTGTTGCATGCTAGCATGCCTTTGTCCATAGTGATACTCAAATACATGTAGATGGTTCTTGACAGATTTCTTGCATTATAGATTAGTTTATGCCAACGTCAGTTTGTTACCTGAAAGAAACAAAACAGAATACATTTGTACACATTAACTTTTTATTTCATGTGATATGGCTTGAAATCCTTGGATAAACAGTGTAGATCTAAATCTGCCAGCACATTCATGCCATCTTATCAGTATCTACACTGTTCCTTTTTATATTCATCTGGTTATTTCTGACCAAGAAGCAACCAGTGTATATCCAGATCTGATGGCCTGGATGTGCCAACTGATTTGGATTTACACCATTTACACATTTGACAACATCTGCATCAAGACTTAAAGCATTTCTACTCCATAGAAACAGTTAGCATTCGATATGTGCCAGCATGACTCACTCTGGGAAATTGGGAATAGACCTTGATCTTAACACAACTGATACCCAGAGATTCATAAATGTTTTCAAAAGAACTAGTTCTAGTTTAATAAAAACCCACAAGACTTAACTGGCTCATCACTAACCTTTGTTATAATTATAAGGAAAAAACCCAACTCGCTTTCATGCTTGTTATGGTTTTAACTAAGTCCCTGGATTCAGATGTCCGTATAAATTTATTGAACTAAATATTGTACCAATATATCAAATCTCATTAAAAATAGATCAAAATCTTCCCATTTCATTCTTTGTCTATACAAGGTTTAAACATATTATTTCAAATAGTCGCAAAATGAAAATGGGCAACATAGAGACATAACAGCATTAAACCCTTTACTCCAATATATACAGGTTATATCGCACATCCATGCCATGGGATCGGGATCTACACTAGTGGCCTCCATAATAACTAGTGATTATCCAATGTATCTTAAAGCCAACATTATAGATCTGATTAGATGGCACAGATGTGGAATTTTAAGGGTACCAGAAAGAAACCAGCATCTGTCAGCAGGCTGCCACATATCAGTTTGTCCCATTCACTTTGTGTTTTTGCAAAGAATGAATATTTTAATTGCTGAATTTTGTGATGTTTTGTTGGAAACCCCCATTGTTATTATTGCAATGTCTTTCTAGAATGTTTGTCACTTATCAAACACTTATGTTTATCAATATGGTGTTCTTTTTCTTTATGTTTCTCCTGAACAATCATTCACTGATTCTAATTAGACAATTGTTATAAAAACACCCTCTATGACTGATTCCTGTGTGTCAAATAAGTTCTCGTACCATTTTTGTGGATTGTGGAACACCCCAAAAGACTCAAACTATGGTAGGACTCAAACATGTGACCTCTGATTCAGGAGTCTGATGCTTCAACCCAATGACCCATTTTCCGCCACATGAGTTGTCCTTAGGTTTAGTTCTGGTGGAATTTTTGGTACCCTGTACATTTTGCATAAATATATGTGTGGGTTAAACGACCTCCTTACATCATACCTTATTAGACCCTTGACTGTAAAGGAATAAATGCTAAATTCAACAAGAAATCAAACTGTGTTCCTAAACAATAAAAAATCTGGGAGTGCCATTTTGGTTCCATGAATTTAACAAAATTATAGAGTTTCACTTCTCATGATCATATAGAAATTAGTTTATATGTTACCAGTAGTAACTTTTATACAATCAGAAGATCTAAAATATACGTTTAACCTTAAAAATCCAACAAACTTTGTTTTTGCAACGTGACCAGTCATAATCAGGGTCGCGAAATATGGTGACATAAAACGTGCTGACATATTTTACACGATTTATCGGGATAATTTTAGGTATTTACTTCACTGATTAGTGTCTATCATACCTTTACACCATCTTTCAATCAAGGCTTGTGTCCATGGACCTTTTTCTACGTGATCAACGCCATAACTAAATATTTTTAAAAAATATGTCGAAGTCAGGCGAGACGAAATTTTGCAAGGCGAGACACTGACCTCGTTTACACGTAGAGTCGATAAGTTGAATTATGAGGAATTCGTCTTAGATTTTGATTGGAAATGCTAACAAAATCATTTTTAACATAAACGGCGCATGTATATGTCATTGTTTGCAAAGATAAAATGCTCAATTTCGTTGTTTTCTTCGGTTTATTTTCATCAAAACAAAAATGGCGACTAATTCAAAGGGGGGCTATAAAGAAGTCATGTTTTCTTAATCGATTACCTCCCCTATTCTCGGAAAGGAAAACAAAGAGTGTTGAGAAAAATTACGGCCTGACGATCATTTAATTTTTTGCATAAAACTATGGTGGCATATTTTGGCCACCGGTAAACAATTTAATTTTCACGAAAGAGAATAATGTTTTCTATTCAGTACACATATGTTACTTGAAAAAAAGTGAATGTATGATTATTAGATTTTTCAGCTGCAATTAAGTAGATCTATTTGTTTCAGCGAAGTATTTGATAAAGTTTGAAATCGTCTTTGCCGGTTTAGCCATTCTATTCTTTATAAGTGTTTCTAGACCGACTAATCCTGATCGTCTGTAGACTATTTCAATGTATTTTGCGTCCAAACCCGAGCCAGCGATGATTATTGCGGTATTTTACCTGTTAGGCCTAAAGTAAGACTACAACTAGGCCTATATATAGATCTAAGTAGAATCAGTACTACGAGCAACAACATCCTTAATTTATTAGAATGTGCGCGCTTCATTTTCCTTCTTTAAACATGAGTTATTAGAACCGGAATTAATCTAAAAACTTTTAGACTCGACCAACTCAATATTTTCTAGTTTCATCCCTGGATAATTTCGATATTTGACAACATAATATGCCCAGAGTCGGATGCAAGATTGGGCGGGGGGGGGGGGGGTTCGTTTAGGGCAGTCTTAGGGTAGTAAATGATAATTTCCAATTTTCCGGCCAATTTTCCATTGTAACATAAATATTACTGCCGTGAAGGGGTTCGAGCAAACCCACTGAATCCCCTCTGGATCCGCCCCTGTATGTCAGACATAATGAACAGCTGCATGATGGACTTTTAGTTCCGTTAGGAGGGAGTTTGGGCGGATTCAAAGGGGTTTCAGTAAGTCCCCATTTTTGAAAGTGATATTTAATTTTCTTGGGGGAATTTGGCCAGAAAGTTGGAAATTATCTTGTACCTACCGTACGACTGCCCCAGATGAACCCATTTCTGCATTCGCCCCTGAATACGTTGATGGGTCGGCCATGTTATTCAACACTGTTTCTTAGTGTATAAGATGCAACGGACCACACTTGGTCGGCCACATGACAGTCAACACAAGATGTTGACGGTACGAGAAAGAATACGCTGGGTGAGGCTCCGTAAAAGGATTGTTCCTTGCCGCTGGTATTAGTCATCTCCAATATGAGCCCAAGGTTATAAAACTGAGCATGGAATTGTATCCCTGATCAATGGTACCAGTCATCCCCGACATGGTGTAGTAGATTTCCTACCAGCGGCCTCGGTAGCTCAATTGGTAGAGCGTCGGCACGATAAGCCGGAGGTTGAGGTTCGAATCCTGGTCGAGGCTACTCTTTCCTAGACGAAATCTGCCACAATGGCTTTGATGCAGGAGAGGGATAGGACGAAGAAGCCGATGGCTACCGATAAAAACAGCGTGCACCTTAACCCTTTCCTCCATAAATACGCATTTTTACGCATGTGCGACAAGTGTAGATCCAGATCAGCCGGCATATCCGTGCCATCTGATCGTGATCTGAACTGGTCGCATTTTGGTCAGAAATAACCTAACGAATCATAAAGCGAACAGTGCAGATCCTGATCAGACGGCACGGATGTGTCGGCTGATCTGGATCTACACTGTTTGCCCATGCAATAAAGGTGTGTCTATGGAGGAAAGGGTTAAAACATTCAGAACTAAATCCATTGGTACACCTATGGCATATTTAAAGATGAGGGGTTGGGGGCGGACAAACGCCGAAAAGTGGATAAAATTTAAAAAAAAATGACTTGTAGGAAAATAAGCATTGGCTGCTAGAATTTAGTGAAGAACTTTATTTATCTTTGGATGTATTAACGTTTGCGCCCTGAGACCAGTGGTATTAATGCTCTAATTACCATGTATATACTAAAAACAACAGAAATACATATAGATTTATTTTAGATTTAAATTTGAACTGCACTGTGCGTGAACAAATGAAATAAATGGAATAAGAACGGGCCTGTAATGTATGAACTACCAGAGGCCCATAATTGATCACTACTGATAAGCTCCGCCTACCGCGCTTCCTCTCCGGTACTATATTGTAGATATCTAGTCAGAATAGATTTAGTAACCAAACACAAAGGTTTTATTTCTCACTTAAATTCCCCAAACATTACAGGGACTCAACATGACCTAAACTCGGGTCGGTTTCGGTATTTAGCGAGAACACTAAAAAAAATTAGCCATATTTTCAAATACTGAATCTGCATCACCGTGTGTTATTTCGTTATTTCATATACATGTTTATTAATTAACTATCTCATATTGGCCCAGCAATTCTCATATTGGCCCAGCAATTCTCATATTGGCCCAGCAATTCCCGTATTGATCCAGTTTTGTATTCATATGAGTTTGATGGTTTTTTAGTCTGTTAATTAATAAAATTGTCATTAATCAAATGAATTCATATTAGCCATGTTTTGGGGCCTCGGGCTAATATGAATACCTTCGGCCAAATAACAAGGCCAATATGAATTCACTTGATTAATAACATTATAATATTTGATTATAGATAATAAGACACTCAGCTGTTACTGTGTTTTTATAATCAAGAATGATGTTACGGCTGGTATGGGCGAATAAAGTATGTTTCCAGTGATCAATACTTATCAAGGGAACATCGCGATATCAAATTTATAAAACTTATGTTTCTGACAAATCAGAGTTTTGTTAGTTTATTTGTCACGTGACTGTCTAGTTATCGATAACTTACTATACTCTGCTCCAAAAGAAAGTGTGCACTTTGTATTTGGTGATTTTTCATTAACTCCTTTTCTTAATGCATAAATATTTGTTTCAAAGTTAAGATTAGATCATGGATAGTTTTACAATAGAGTTTAAACGATCTTTTATCAATTTTGATATCAAATATTTAGGCATTAAGAAAAGCAGTTAATGAAAAAATCACCGAAACGATTACAATGCACACTTTCTTTTGGAATAGAGTATATTATTATATTACACCATATTCTATATCGGTGCCGATGATCTTTTTTGTTTAAATGTTTTTATGAATGTCTCCAAGTCGATAAACAGGTGCGCGATCAAAGTTTTTAATTGAATGGTGCACGAGAAATTCGTGAAATATTTCTAATGATCATGTTCCGGTTGATTGGCTCTGTATAAAACGTGCACGATTTTTGTCAGAACTTATAATTATGATCGAGCTTCATGTAGTTACAACACATTTATACATTTTTATTCTCAAAACTATAGAGTTGTTTTTTTTCTTTGAGATATAAAATATATAAGTGTGCACTTGTATTTGCATTATTCTGAACGTTCTACCGGAGTATAATCTGTGAGAGGGGGTGAGGTTATACGGAACTGTAGCTCTGGGGTGAGGAGCTTCCATAAGTTTTATTTTCTAAAACAAAGGTAAGACATTTCTCATATTTTCTAGCGATTTAAGATTTAATATCATCAGCAAGAAATAAACATGACACCTTTTCACCTTGAATTACTATGAGATACATACACTAGTCAAAAGTTCTAAGTGCACACTTGATAAATGTTAATTTTTCAAATTATTTGATTGAATCTTTCAAAATAGTGTTAATTAAAATGAAGAAGAATCAGTATTCTATTAAAGCACACCAAAAGATTTAAGTCTGCCTAACCAGATTAAAAAATAATAACATTTTAGCTCACTTGTACTCAGAGAGCAATTCTCAAGTTAATTATTATTGCATCGGCTATAATTTGTGATCGTTTTCACATCTCTGTCAAATTTAAATTTCATGTAAATTTAAAGGAAATAATGTAGTTTTTCATTCCATTGCACTGAAATTGCTTCCTGTAGCTTTTTAATGGTCTGCGGGGCTTGATGAGCCAACGCACTTTTCTCTATTTTATCCATAACGTTTATACAGGATTTCAAGGAGAAACTTCCATGTTTTTTCACAATGTTTTTTGCCAAAAGTTTTTGAATTGTCAAGCAGTTTGGGATGATGCAATTTTCTATGATAGATGTATAACAGCCTTTCCGAACGAAAAAAATGTATTCATTTCGATAAAATTGACCAGTTTTCGGACACGCTTTTTGTCCAAATAAACGTCATTTTCGAATAATTCGCTTTTAAAGTTTATTGAATTTCTATAAATTTTAGTTTTAAATTTTTATTTATTGAACACTTATCCAACATATGCTACACTAATATTTTCGAGTTTACGTTGTTTTACGTAAATTTTTAAAGACGTTATTGAGTAACGTCAGCGTTCAACATCAGCAACGTAATCAATCTAGAAAATAATATCGTTTGATTTTCTTCTTAAATTAATAAAATATGCAAAAATAAGGTATTACTTTTGCATTTACGAAAACCGCCAAGATTTTTTACAACAAAATTGAACTTGTGCCAGTGAAAAGAATTTTGACAGCAATGTCGTTGTCTGCTGACGTCAACCGTTGCATGGTTACAATCTGTTGGTGTTTTTTTTGTGTTTGTCTGGAGTCGGTGAACATGTGAAAAACAAAAACGATTGTAAAAAAATTAATTTCGATTGCCGCACGGGAATAACGCATAAATAGCGTATGCCGACGTGGATGACGTAATGCATAAAACATATGCACGGTTTTCAAAAAAATATTTTTGTTTGATCATAATTAACATAATGTAAAACTTTCATTCAATTAGAATATGTTTACTTTGAGATATTCAAAATTAAAAAGTGTGCACTTAGAACTTTTGACGAGTGTATACAAATTATATATGTGTGCCCATCCCATAAAAACTAACCATTGTCAAACAATATTGACCCGATACTTCATTAACTTTCGTAAAGGTCACTGGATAAACACCATTATTATATATCTAATAAATGTAACCAATCGACAATCTGCATTTGTACCACGTGACCGTCCAATATATTCCCGTATTGGATCCAAAAAATATATATTAATTTCATATTGGACGGTTGGGTACATGTGCACTAAACAATCTGCATTTGTACCACGTGACCGTCCAATATATTCCCGTATTGGATCCAAAAAATATATATTAATTTCATATTGGACGGTTGGGTACATTTGCACTAAAGATATATAATAATAAGGTTATTATACATTTAACTGTACAATACGGAATATATTTGGACTCGTACACAGCTTGAAAAGTCATATTGGACTCGCCTATCGGCTCGTCCAATATGACTTCAAGCTGTGTACTCGTCCAAATATATTCCCGTATTGTACAATAAAATATATAATGACCTATAAATATCAACCAGCGAATATATTGATATATTTGGCAATATCGTACGTTAGTGAGGTGCCGGACTACTGATCTGACTGTTTCCGGCTCAAATCCTTACAAATATCAAGTTGTGATTTTTTCAACGATTTTCTTTTTGACATTATGTAGTCATATATGCTATAATATAAATGCAATTTGCTTTCAAGTAGCGCATACGCGCTATTTATGCAGTAATTAAAAATACTACACATGTATCATACAAAAATAAAGATCTGCAAAAGTTTTAAGAAAATGGCATTTTCATAAAAGTTGCACCGGGATTCGAACCTACTTTTTTAAATTGAAACACCTAAACCGACTGAGCTAAGCGGGCTTCTTATATTACACCGTTTTAAATCTGGCTATATACATTCATATCGCTTTTAAACGAGAAGATCGTATTTTTTCGGCGTTAGCTGTCTAAGCTCACTTTTGACCTAGTTTTTCGACCAATGAAATGTTGTAAATAATACTCGTATTCTCGATTGGTAGCTATTTACACCACAGAGGCATCTAGCAGGGTGGAGAGGTATCTAGTGGGATTTTTATTATTATGCAGCGGAAAAATCAAATAGATTATTTCTATTGGTTGTTAGTGGGTGTTGTATTGGAGAAAAAAACAACATATTTACGATTTAAATAACCAGTTAAGTCAATATTAAAAGCTTAAATACAATTTTATATGGAATATTCTTGGGTGTCAGGTAAACACTTGCATACAAGTTTACACAGTGTAAAACGAAAGAGAAGTGTAGATATTTCTAGTTCTTACTGGTTCCTTTCTAGTTCCTTTCATAGTGATTGTTAATTTCAAGTACAAAAAAAGTTCATTGTAGCGTAGTGGATGACACTCTCGCCTCTCAAGCGGAGGCCCCGGGTTCAATACTCAGGACGGACACTTTTTTTAAAGTTAATTTACGTAAAAGTTGGTAGATTTCGCTCTTGTAAAAGGCTGTTTGTATTTATTTTTATGAAATTTCAAGGACATTTATTCATCTTGAGTTCTAACTCTACAAGAGGTATTTTATTGAAACTGAATAAATGTATATCAAGACTTAATGTAAGACATTGCTTCTTTAATCGACTTGTTATTACTGTATGAAATTGTTGCAACAGCTTGAAAATTTTGTTTGAAAGACACTTTCAATGAATTTATGAGTTGTCATGATTCGGTCGCTTAATCTCTAGGTCATACTAAGAAGGCAGGGAGGGTTCGTCAACAGCTATAACAAGTAAAATAAAATAAATAGCCGTGTCTGCTTCGCCTCTCTGTATTTCTTTCTTTCTTATATACGTGTATATATAAATATTTTCCATCAACGCCGTTTATCTTTTTTAAAGATATTTCTTGTTTCAGAATTTTCCGACTTTAGGGTCATATGCAAGAGTGACAGGTCAATATTGTTGGACGAGACTAAAACACTTTTTCATACACTAAACATATCGAAATGCGGTAACTTACAAAAACATTCAATTTTCATTTCCAACGACAGTTTGCACAGTTCATAAACTGAATCCGGTACTGACAGTTCAAATAATTTTATTATGCAGTGTCAAGTTTCTTGTTGACTATATAAATTTTAAGCATACTTTTGACAGCATCAACGTATTCACCCTGGCTAACCTGGTACGCTTCGCGAACGGCACTACGCCGCGATCACGGCATATACAACGCTTTGAACCGGCATAACCGGTGTCAAAGTAGGAGATTTTGTGGGGTAAGGTAAGAAAATCGCAGAGCTTTTGGTTAGATATTTAAATAATACTCGAACCAATAGGCCTGTACGGCTGTCAAATCATGACTATTTATGATTCTAGTCTTATCTGTGTCCAGAATACAGTAGTTTGCTCAATCATTCGTGAAAATGGACCTTTCTGTGCTGCAAAAGTTGAAAATTTCCTGTTCAAACGTATTTTTCTTGATCTAAACTGAAGTCTAGTGAATAATAATGATTGCATAAGAATTGTTTGCACTGGATGTCACTGCAGTGTAAAATTTTAGTGTGTTTTATCTATATTTTACTCGCTTCTTGCAAAAAATGAGAGGCCACGCACCGTACACCGGCACTTGATTTTTGCTACGCTGCGTATCACGGCATTTTATACGATGCTGGTATTAAAATATACGTTATTTGTCTATTTATTAAACCGTTTCTTCACATCTAATATAGTTGTAGTCAACAAGCAGGAGCGGATTCAAAGGGTGTTATTTTGGGTGCTCAAACCCTATTTTTGTGCATCAATATTTAGTTTTTATGGGGATTATGGCTAGAAAGTTGGCATTATCACATAACTACCCCAAGGCTGACCCAAACGAACTTCTTTTGTGGAAATCTTTGATCCGACCCTGAACAAAGCTAGCAGAGTATTTCACGCAATACAGGAGTCCGCTATCGATTAAAAGTTGAAAACCACAATCAATCATTTGTGAAAGATTTATGATTATGTTTACTTAATAACAATATTTAATTTTCATGGGGATTATGGCCAGAAAGTTGGAATTATCACATAACTACCATAAGACTGACCCAATCGAACCCCTTTTGTTTTGGAAAATCTTTCATCCAACCCTGAACAAGGCTATCAGAGTATTGCACGCAAAACAGGGGTGAACCCCCAGTCAATAATTTGTGAAAGATAGTTAATGTTTATTCTAAATGACTGACGACCTTTGACCTGTGGTGAAAAATGAAATAATGTACATTATGCTACAGTCACTTAACATCAAATATGTATACCAAGTGTCATCGCCATATCTTGTTTACTTTACTTTATGAGTTATTGAAATATTACGATTTCTCACACCTACCGTAGACCATTGGTGAAAATAAATGGCCGTGTATAATTTTCGTATTGCCATTTAAATGAATGATCTTGACTACTTTTAAAGTTGTAAAAGTTCATATTTCTTATTTATGTACACCTGACTTTAGACGTTTGATGAAAAATGATCCTGCATATCATACACTTGGTAAACAGATTAAAGTGATTACAGCATAATGTACAACATTTTTCACCACATGTCAAAGGTCAAGTCTGTTACTTGCAATAAACATAATTAGCACAGCCACATTACGAAAACAATACGTCAAACCTAGGCAAAATTGCAACAGAAATGAAATGTTCAATACCCGTCACATTTAGTATAAACAACAACATATCAAAAATTGGACAAAATCGGACCACGGATCCCTTAATGTTATCTCTTTATGTTATCTCTTTCTACTGAAGAGACTTTATGTTATCTCTTTCTACTGAACATCAAGATGATATAATTACAGCTTTTAACAACACCTCGAGGTACCTTGATGATTTATTAAATATAGACAATAACCATTTTCCATTACTGGTTAATAAGATTTATCCTAAAGAACTACAACTTAATAAAGCGAACACTTCAGAAAAGCAAGCAAACTTTCTCGATCTAAATCTGGCATTGAAAATGGTTATGTCACTACTAAAATTTATGATAAAAGAGATGGTTTTAATTTAAATATAGTAAATGTTCCTTTTTTTTTTGACGGCGATGTTCCCCGTGCCACATCTTATGGGGTTTATATCTCACAGCTTGTTCGCTTTTCAAGAGCTTGCAACGATGTTAATGATTTCAATGAACGTAATCTTTGCATTACAGAAAAAACTTTTAAAACAAGGTTATCGGTATCACAAATTAAGGAAAACCTTTTGCAAGTTTTATCGCCGATACCCAGATCTAATTCATAAATACAGGTGCAGTTTAAAATCACTTTTGCAACAAAGTATTTCACAGCCAGTTTTTTATGGAGATTTAATTTATAAACTTAAGAAGATAAAAGGCAGTGTTAATTTCTCCCGGTTATTCGTAAAAACAATCTGTAAATTTAAAAAGAAAGGTTACAAAATGATATTTTACAGCGCTCTGCAGGCCAGGTGATTAACCCTTCTACAGTTGATCATTATGCTTACCTCTTTGGTGGCACGACGGTGGCAGGGGTTTAAGAGTTTATGAAGGTTTATAGGGAAATCTTTTCTTAAAAGAACATAGAAGCTCGATTTGTTTCTTTTATCCCTGTCATCGTGTTCTTGCTGATTTTACTCCAGGAGCTCTGGTCTCGGTAAGATCATTGAGTACCCGCCCCTTCGGCTTTGCAATGCTCTTAGCTTCTTATGTTTTATATGTTTGTGTGCTTTTGCATGCAACATTTTTTTTAGCCGATAAGTGGGTTGGAGTTTTTTCACCAAGACAACTTGTACTTGTTTTGTGATATGAGAACCTGTTGGGGCAAGTGTGAGGTTGGTGCACCATAGAACCTGGTTTAAACCCCCAGTGGCAATTTGATTTGCCACTGACCGTTCCAAGGCGGTAACCCCTCGGGTTCTCATTTTTGTTTATTGTTAGTGGTGTCTTTTTTTAAACTGATCATTTAATTAACCATGCTCTCTCCCTCTCTTCTTCTTGACTGTTTGGGGAGGCTGTTTTTTCTGAACGTGGCGATACCTGATATGCATATTTCACCTTTTTTAAATTAGTATTTTAAAAATAAGACAGGTTAAACGCAAAAATATAACATAAATCAATGTCTTTTTGTAAAACTCCGCATTCTTTTCAATACGATCTTTCAAAATCTAGTCTTAAAACCGACCTATATAAATGATTTTTGTCAATAAACATTAAGTTTGTTAAACATTAATATATTCGGTCATTTTACATGTAATAGACAAAGTTTGAAACAATGCTTGATGTTGATTTGCCCCACCCACAACCGACTGCTTCTTAACAAGGGGTAGATTTTTAGGATTCAATTTAACTTTTATTGAAACAATCAACGTCAGATAAATCTATCTTTCACAAATTATTGATTTGGGTTTTCATCGGTAGCGGACTCAGGTATTGCGTGAAATACTCTGCTAGCTTTGTTCATGGTCGGATAAAAGAATTCTACAAAAGTTCGTTTGGGTCAGTCACAGGGTAGTTATGTGATAATTCCAACGTGTTGGCCATAATCCCCATTAAAATTAAATATTGATGTGTCAAAAGGGGGGTTTGAGCAACCCCAAAGAATACCCTCCGGATCCGCTCCTGCTTGTTGATGGAAGAATATTTAAGTATATCAAACTATGTTTTGCAATGTATACCAACACACCAAACTACAGCTCAATTAAATGTGAAGAAACAGTAAAAGATTTTGACAACCAAAGTATAGTTTTATACCAGCATCGAATAAAATGCCGTGATACGCAGCGTAGCAAAAATCAAGTGCCGGTGTACGGTGCGTTGCCTCTCATTTTTTGAAAGATTTAAGTTAAATATAAATAAAACACACTCAAATTCAACATTGCAGTGTCCTCCAGTGCAAACAATTTTTATGCAGTCATAATTCTTCACTTCAGTTTAGATCAAGAAAAATACGTTTGAACAGGAAATTTTCAACTTTTGCAGCACAGAGAGGTCCATTTTCACGAATGATTGAGCAAACTACTGTATTCTGGACACAGAGAAGACTAGTAGTCATGAATTGACAGCCGTACAGGCCTATTTGATCGAGTATTATTTAAATATCTTACCAAAAACACTGCGATTTTCTTACCTTACCCCACAAAATCTCCTACATTGACACCGGTTATGCCGGTTAAAAGCGTTGCATATGCCGTTATCGCGGCGTAGTGCCGTTCGCGAAGCGTACCAGGTTAGCCAGGGTGAAAATGCTTCGACAATTCGAAAATACTGCAAGACCATTCGAAAAATATAAATTCAACCACTTAGTGTGTAAATCTATCCATCTTTAATAGTGTAATGCCAACTCCTCGGTGCTCGGTGATCCTCAACGTGAAAAGTAAAAGACTGATGCATCATTTCCTGATGCGCCTCAATATTGGCAGTCTTGAAAATGTAATGGGTTTATTTTTTGAAAGAGTGGCTTGAAAATACTTCAAATCTATTTTTTCACTAAACTTAAGCTTGAATGAACTAAATGGAGATAGCAGAATAGGTTGGGTGGGAAGTTCAAACAATAACTAGCATGTGCCCTCGCCTTATCACTATGTACTTGCAAGAAGAAAAAAACGTAGCTTGTTTGAACCGGTCCTTTGTAAAACAGACAATGGTGGCCGTTTCAATAACTATTTCAATAATTAATGGTCATGAGAAACTATTTCATATAAAATATGTTAGAAGGCAAGACTAAATGCCGATACCGATAAATTATTGTTATTTTTGTTGACTTTCTGCGAAGCTGAAGTGGAGTTAAGTCCAAACACATTCTGCATCTGCTTCCTTCGTACTAAATGGGTTATCTTTGACAGTTAGATGTAGAAATATCTAAACATGTTGGAAATCTAATACTAAAATACATGTAGTCTAAATGAAACCTACAATACCCTGTGATAAGTTCAACTACTCCTGCACCACTGTACACTTAACTCTAACGCAGTGTTGTCCCTTTGAATGTTATTATTTTACAACAAGGGAAGTAACCACTTCGAGAGTTAACTTTGATTCTCGATGATTTACCAGGGTGTGTTTGTGTTTTAATTTACAAATTCAGTTTTATAAAAAAAGTACCGAAGTAATCTGCGATAACTGCATTTCTCCTTCATAATAATGAAATTACGACACAGCACGTCGCTTGTCGCTTGCCTTACACATGGGTATAAGGCACTGTTGAAAACACGGAAGTACCAATCTGGTATGTTAAAAAGATACCATCTGGAACCAAAAGATATTTTACAGAAATTGTTTGCCATTTGTATTTGTATAACTAGATTTCTAAAAAAACACGCCTAAATCAAGCATCGAAACAGGGAACCCCTCGCATGCTTAATAGACGTTCTACCACATCGCAATAAAAGCTAGCTCAGTGGCGAAATAGTATACGATGCACCACTCAGCCATTACCAGGTTACATGTATTGCTTTTCAGTCAAGCTTGGTCCCCGAATTTCCATTCAGTATAGAGATTCACTTTGAAGTGATCTCGAAGTATTTCATAACACTGCCAGGTCCCCAGTAGTAACTAGGATTCATAAAAATTCACGATATGAACCTAGGATTCCCGCGCATGCTGTACCGACGCCCTGCCACGTTGCCATAAAAGCTAGTTCAATGGCGAGATAGTACAAGCGCGGTAGTAAGTGGGTACTTACACAAACATTTCTGGGTTACATTAGAAAGAAAATAAAGCAATGCTTGGAGGAGTTTTACGCTCCTTCCACCTGGACGCTTATACTCCGCATGTTTATATAAAAAATAAGTTATTAAGGAAATATTTGAACATTCGAACTGTTCACTTAAGCTAACATCATTTAAAAAATGAATATGTGGAAATCGTGTCAAGATAATGAATTTGTATTCGGGTACTGACAATTTTCTTCCCATGACTTTTCGTTTCAGTTTTACCAGGAATTAGCCGAAAGTCACATATCTATCCGATCTAATGTGGGCAGGGGCATGAGAAATAAACATTGATTTGATGGTAACATCAAAGTCGTCCATAGAATTAATAACCAAACCAGAAATGGTCTCGTTCTGACGCTTTACAAGTTTGATTTCCGGTATGTCAACGCAAGTGCGCGCAAGCAAATATGGCGGCAAATCGAGTTCTTCAATGGCTGAAGTATACCGACCATTTAGGGCTTTGTACTTGTTCATAGCATCCATGGAGTCGAACAATGCTTTGTAGATGTGCCATTTCGAAAATCTAAATTCCTTGTCACTTGTTTCTCTTTTGAATTGAACCAGTCCCCAACGATCTTGTAAATGAAGGTTGATGGCGTCACACGGTTGCCATGACCACCAGTCTGTTGTAGAACCATTCACCTTTTGATAGCTTCCATTCGTTATGTTTAGCTTTTGTTCCGATCTACCGAACTGTATGAACCAAACCTCCTCGTCGCTTGGCATGTGTTGCACACGTTGTGAATTTTCTGCTAGGTTATGGAACGCCAATGAGATCTCAACGGACCAATACTTATCAGTGTCGCCAGGCGTATTAACTGTCCCCTCCGTGTAAACTGCTTTTCGGGCAGATGGATTCCACATTTTCTCACCAACCTGCAGACCAGGGGCGTCCCATGGCGACTTGTACAATATCTGATCCATCATAGTTCCCAAGACATTGATTTGAACCTGTTTGTAACTGAACATGGTGCCGTCAACATCCATTAAAAATTCGAACCCGTTTTCCTGCCAGATCGGCGAATCTTGGGTTGTGTGGGTTGCCCACAAGTTTGTTTCTTGAATATAGGCACCAATATACAGTCTGTCACTGTCCCAGCGTATTTTAAACTTGGTGTTTAAGTAAGGTTCCGGATATACACTACTGCGCATGTCAACAAAATCCTCACTCCATGGAACCTGTGAAGAAAACAGTATTTTATTATGTGATCATTGATTTACGAAATGCTGATAGGAACATCGCTATCCCTCAAAACACCATAGAAAATGTTCAATGGAAGTGTCTTCTACAAAAATGGATACAAAGCATCACTTTAATAAACGTGGGAACACAACAGTTAGGAAGTTATTCATTGCATTGACACATGATATATGTATATAATGCTTTTTGTGAACCCCTTTTCCACACGCGAGGGGCTTGTGAATGGCTGATCCCGTCCCTACAATTCAAACATATTTATAAAAAGGGAAATAAAAACTTGTTTTTTAATATTTAAATATATTTGTTTAGTTACGAATGCGGTTTCAGTGTTTAATGACATATAAGGCATAAATCCTGCTTCACGTACTTTTCCTAAATCAATTATATTTTCACATCACCTGGATTAGGCGATGACGCGCTAACGCAGTTCGCTGGCGCGCTAGAATTCATGCTGCCAGGCCCTGTGTGTTGAGGTTTGGCTCGATTCCAAGTCTGAGCTTATATCAATCATTTTATACAGTCAAACCTGTGCTAAAGACCACCTGTAATGATCTGTTTAAAATGACCACCTGTCTGCAAAGACCACTTTGGGTTTTTCCCTGAGTGGTCTTTGAAGAACGGGTTGACTGGTTGACTATTTTGAGGCAACCAATAAATAAACAAACCTCTTTCCACGCATCGTCTTCGAGCTCCCCATCAATATTGATTGATTTCCCATTAAGATGATAGGCTATATAATTCCGAGGTAGTCCGAAGTCCCAACAGTCTTCCGGTCTGTTCACGCATGCCTGCTTTTCGCTGTGTCTTTCCACATACCGATCGAAGTAGAGTTTTCCGGATGGTGTTTGAATGGCCAGGTCACTGCACGTAGTTTTTAGCGCTTCTGTGACGGATGTCGATACCGTACAGGTATTTCTTGCTGCTCTCTTTCCAGAGAAATAACCAATAATAATTCCAATGACAAAAAGACAAATAGTCACCGCAGCGCATATTAAAACGATTTTTCTTGTTTTTACGTCAACAAGAATATAACCTGCCATAATTAATGTATCACTTCAAATGCAGTTTGTTTATGTTACTTCAAGGTTCGTTAATTTGCTAAATACATTAACATCATAGTTATGCAGCGTTTCGTGGTAAAAGGTGATACTTGTTTAGTTATAGTAAGTGTTCATTAAGTGAAGTTTTAACAATTAAGAAAATCTAAGGGAACAGAGCGTAACCAAGTTACGGAGCTTTCTTAATTGTTAAAACTTAATTGAATGAACACTTAAGTAACTTACAAGAGCATGATACTACTTCATATGCACCTTATAAAAGACCAGTCTCGGACATTTTTGTAAACAAACCCGCCGCTTTAAGATATACTTACATTTTTCTGTTTGAAATCTTCGAAGCTTAAAATTGTTTTGTAGCGCAACAAATCTTTGAGTCTCGATATTATTATTCCGGGAAGCCTGTTTTGTGCGATGAGTCAGATTTTGAGTTTATTGCGTTTTAACTTGTTTTATTGTGAGATCCGGCAAGGACAAAACCTAGATCGATGCAGAGTTTGCCCGAGCAGCTCTTAATTTTTGTAGCCGATTGTTAAAAATTTCAATAAATATATTTTCGTCACTCAGTATATGGGGAAATTGTGATAGTTTGGCGAGTATAAAAGAAAAACAATCAATTTAGGACACGGGTGAAAAAAAAAGATCTATCTGGGACATATTGTTTCGAGGAGTTGTTTTTAACCCGAGTCCTGGATGGATCTCACAAAAACAAATTAAAACGTATTAAACGAAAACTGCGTCATCTCACATAACAAGCTCACGCTGTTTAAAATGTGACCAAATACATGGTAGATGTACATCTATAAGACTTCAACTAAGAATCCTATTTCTTGTGGTTGCTGAACTGCTTTGGATTTTATTCCTGTGCTGAACTTCTTAGAACTATATTTCCATTGGTTGGTGAACAACTAAGACTTCAACTAAGAATCCTATTTCTTGTGGTTGCTGAACTGCTTTGGATTTTATTCCTGTGCTGAACTGCTGTGTTTTTTTTTTATCAAGTTGGTTGCTGAACAGCCTTTTATTTTATCTTCATTGGTTGCTGAACAGTTTGAATTTTATTTCCAGTGGTTGCGGAACTGCTTTGCATTTTATTCCCGCTAGTTGCTGAACAATGGGAGCAATGGGATTAGCGCGAGATTTTTCAATTGACACAAGAGTTAAAAAGGGGTTACATGAGATGATTAGATGGAAACTGAGTAACGATTGGGTTGCAGATTTACGAAAGTGATATTAACCTGTTTTATAATAAAAAATATTGAAACTGTTGATCATAATAATAAAAGTGCTGGTGGTGGTGGTGGTGGTGGTGGTGGTGGTGGTGGTGGCAAGCGTCTCAAGGCTGTCAAGGCGTGTGACTCGCCTTACATTGGAGCTATTAAATGACTCTTTTCAGCACCGTTGGCCGATCTGGTATACGAGAACTGTAGAACATGATTAAAACTTTACCTCGACAGCTCTCCCGTAGTTGGCAGTTTCAATTACCTCCCTTGATGATAACATGCTAATTTAAAACCAAACATTGTGGGTGGCAGTATTAAGGCATACCTGAATTAACTAATTAACTGTTTTTGGGGCGGGGATACGGATGGTACATGTACGAACTGTGTCTGTCTTTTGCTTAATTGGCTAGGCGCATCCGCTGCATTTGTATCACCTTGAGGTTAGCTATACTTTTCATATATCACTGCAGCAGGTGGTAAGTGCTGTATGGCGGCTGTAAAAAGTCAACCCGTACTTCAGTGTTGTTATCAGTGCCCAAGGTTATAAAACTGAGCATGGAAACCAGTCTCAAATCTCAAGCATCTGATTGGCTGAAATGGCGACCAGTCGCCATTTCAGCCAATCAGATGCTTGAGATTTGAGACTGGTTTCCAAACTCAGTTTTAAAACCTTCAGCCCAGTTCTAATTATCTTCCTTGATGGTAACACGCTAATTTCAAACCAAACAGAATGTCAATCATTGTGAGTGGCAGTATATAGGCATGCTTGAACTACCCTTTTTGGGGATACGAATGGTATGCACTGTATATGTCCCATGAATGGTTGGATATGCGATACCGCCGCATTTTTATGCTTTGAGGTTCTCTATATATACAATTTCAAGAAATGCTTCTTCAAAGACAAACACTTCATCAGCAATAAATACAGTTTCCCGATGTCTTAACAGTGCTCATGAATGGATAAAAATAAAGGAAGAAGTATTGGTTACAACAAAGTCAACATTATTTGGAATAAATATATACAGTTTAATATTATCACTTGATGATAGAAAATATGAAATGTTCTAAGTTCCATGGAAGATGCCGGAGTATTCTGAAGCTGACATCACCTGGATATTGTGCGGCGAGGAATTGTCAACAAACAATGAAACATATTGTCCTTCCTGCAAGAAAGAAAAAAAAGAGATCAAATGAGAAAACAACCAATTGAAAATAAAAATACATGCTTATCTCGAAATAATTTTTTAAAGGATTTCCGAACTCTGTATAAAATTGAATTATTGTGGGTAATATGAAGTTGTTGGACATGCTTACGCAGTTTATCATAGAATATAGTTGATGTATAAATGAATATGTTTTGTGATTTTATTCACCACAAGAACTTAAGACCTGGCTACTTTCTTTTTTAAAGACTCAATTATATATTCTTTAGAACAAATAACCTCCTACTAAAGCTTTAATTTTTACAAAGCGAGATAACTCTGTCGTGTTTCTAGATTTTCACGAATATTTTATTTCTTTGTTATTATAACCGAACAACAACAACGAGTTGTCTCAATTAATTCGTTTAAGCACATCGTCGTTACCTTTAAATGCAAAATTCCTGTCACGCTTGATGTCAGAAACGTGTTGTCTGTGTTTAAAACGGTTATTGTTTCAATGGATCTGAAATAGTTCACAGATAAATATTATTGAGAAATCAAAGAACAAAGACATAATTATATTCTCGTTTTTCGAAATCTGTTGTGGCTGAAATATATATATATATTTAGTACAATATTATTTTGAAAACTAAATTTCAAAGATTGAAACATTGTACTGAAAATGTGATTATCTTTTTGTCACCCATTTACGCGACCAATAAAATCCTTTAGTGGAGACTGGGAAAAAACCAGATACCTTAAGTTGGCCATCAAATCAAATTAATTTCAATGGAAATAGAGGACTGTTATTAAAGTGAAATCAATTGATTGTGTGACAACTTTGACAACCGGAACATCATGGCAAGTGAATGGCGCTCACTCGAGGCTCGAGGTCATTGACTATAGTTACTTGCCTTTTTTTTAAATCGAATATATGTGTTTTTGCAACCCATATTAAGATTTTGACGAAACTTCACCACTTCGTGGATTGCAGCTTTCAAAATATTAAATGTTTTTTTACGAAATTATGCATGACATTGCATGTCACATTCCCTCTGTATGATACTATTATATTTAGATTTTGTTATCAGTGTCGGCAGATCTCGTGAGACTCGCTGATAGAACGAGAACTTGCGATTGATTGTTACGTCACTCTCATTACTTTCCAAATTTGGAATAAAAACCGCAATTATCCATTTACAAAAAAGTAGGTCAATTACAACATGATTTTTTGCTGAAGTTTTTAATCAACCTGTCAAGCGAAACAAAAAAATCCGGGATGAGATATTAGAAATCCATTTCAGAGCGTGGTCTCAAGCTGATTTCTAAGAAAGAAAGATTAGTTCAAGGTAATTCCTTTTAATTGTATATTTGTTTTTAATTAAATGTAACGAAAAGGGTGGAATTTCACGAAATGAATAGAATTCACGAAATGGGCGAAATTCGATATGAGCCAAATATATTTTAAATCTACGCATTTCAAAGTTTGTTTCATTTAACATTTTTTTCAAATTTCTAGACTAATATATAATAATACTCAAAGGAGAAAGTCTTCGAATTTAACGCATTGAAACGATCAGTGGCAAACTAAATTCTAAAATTCCCACCTTGCGTTGCTGCACTAACATAACAAGCATAATTTATCACCCGCACCAAATTATATAATACTAGTACTTGTTAACAAATTGAATCTTGTAAACATTATCTGACATGGCTATGTACACTTACGTGTTAGTTTGACATAATGAATTGATGCAAATTTTAACTTTGAAGTACTCGTGGTGTTTATGTTTGTCCTTTACCACTCTCTTGGTATTCCGTCGTATGTGTAAATTTGCTATAAACTGGTAAACGCCATCACACGGGGCATAGAATTTACCATCTTTGGTGTTAAAGGTTTGTCCCCTCTGAAAACCTCCGTCTCCAAACGGCTACAAAGATAATCAGATTGATGTGTGAAATTCTGTCTTGAACATAATTATATTCTAAATAGAATTTTTGTTATAGACTTCAAATTTATGTTGATCCGGCATTCTTAACAATTTTGTGTAGGAAATGTGTGAGTCTATAACAGGATGTCACTAATGATTGATGGAGAATATTTGATGAATTTTTAAAAAGAAAATTATTTGAAAAATATAGGGTTTGTGTAGACAGCTGAAGAAAATTATTTAGAAATTGTTTTATAATGTTCCACGTTTAAAAGTAGCAAGTATTTTTTAATGACTGTAAACAAAAGTTCCACAGTGACTGGGGTGATAAAAGTCTGGCTAAAATGCCGAAAAGGTTTAATGGTCACGCTATGATGAATATGGTTTTTTAATGGCTCTGTAGGTTTGTTATAATCAAAAACGTAAGATTTTAGGACTTGACCCAATGTAAACTCGTTTGGTGATAGCTATATATAGTGAGTATCTATGGGATTTGAATAAGTGGTCTACAATCTTCTTGTGCTTCAGGAACAAAATTGAATGTAAATGCTTGTTAGACCGATGAATGGTTAATGGCATTTTTTTCAAATTTTAATGTTTTTTATTTTCTGAAACAACAAATTCTGCTGTTTGAAATGGCACTCGCAAAAAGGTTCGAATTCTCAAGAAATGCTGACATTTTTTTTCTTAAAATATGCCATTTGCATGAGTAGTATTACTTAAAAAAAGACATTTTTAGATTTTCAATTTTAGTTTCAAGTTTAACTGTATATTATCCACACTCTGTTACGAATTGAATTAAATAACGATTGTTTACCTGCTGAAATGACTTTATTTCCATAAATGTTTTCCGTCTAACTCGAACATTTGTTAGCAGTCTCATTGCAAATCCCGCGTGAACTCGAGGTAGTGATGAGAGCTGTGCGGTAAAATCCGCCCCGAGAATGTACAATGAGTTGTTGTTGTTTTGAGATGCAATCTGAAAAGGAAAATGTTTAGATTAGTTCAAACAGCAACAAGCATCATATATGGTGGCAGAATTCGTTTACTTCCTGTTTTCCTTAGCACCTTTATAATTCTTCTGTTATCAGTAAAAATCGGATTCGGACATCATGCAGATATGCGAACGTTTATATGGGTTATCCGACCAACCTTAATTAGGGTTGTCCCGGTTAGCTCAATATGTAGCTTAACTGGCATTGCATCTTTTGGCGCTGTCGCCGTACGGGTTCGCTCCCCGTTAAGGACAATATCATTTTCTATAACATTTCCATGAGTCAGTATAATTCTGATCAGTGGCAGGGTCGTCAAGAAAACACCACATGATAAGCCCCTTATAAAGAGAAAACAATGAATGGGTTTCCTCTAGCTTTGACGCCGGCTGCAGTTCAATGGCATAGACGTTAGGGAAACATCATGCGGAAAATATTTAACCCCATAAAATGAAAAGCTTTCGTTTAGTTTTGACCGGAAATGACGGCTAATGTAAAATATTGTCAAAAATAAAGTATAAACAAATTTTAAAACCACGATGGATTTCAAAACTTGTTATGTTTTGAGTTGAACCTCGGATCATTTTTTTCCTAATTTGCGTAGATATGTTTGTTATAAAATTATTTGTTTGTTTTGTTTTCTATATAAAGAAGTCTGCATAATTATTAAGCATGCGCATTTCTAATGTTTCTCATCTCTACGGTTTCTTGCTATTGAGGTCCATCTATTGATCTCTATCCTAAACAACATAAAGACACCCCTGTCATCGAAAAGGACAACTTACCAGTTCAGCTAACATTTGCCGAGCTTTTATTTCAGCTTTCTCTGAAAAAATACAGCACACGATTGACCAAAATATATGTAGACTAAGCTACGTAACAACTTATCGTGCCGATTACTTAACTTTCATAAAACGTGCAATATAAAGATAGAGTGTAATTTTTAAATTGATATGTAGGTGACTTTTGTCAAATTCATATGTACCATAAAAGCGTATGTCATTAAGTTCGGATAACGTTTGCATCAGAAATCAATTACACGAGTTTGGCGACTCAAATTCACGTCTTTTAAAAGGGAAATTCGTGTACATGTATTTTATAATTCGTGAGCTAGTAGATTAACGCCATACACAGGATAATCGAACATGCATATTTTCTCTACTTCATATGCATTATTTATGCAATGCAATTTAATAGTTGACTTTTAACTAGTTGACATATCATAGCGATAATTTGATTCAAATGTTTTATGTCTTCCGTATTTATCGAATACATCATCGACATAATAAAAGTCAAGGGAAACAACCGCATTCATAAACCATTGACAATTAGTCGTTGATTTGTATAGTCCAGTGTGAAGAAGGCCTAGCTAACTACTTCTCCCGAAGAAGCCATACCCTAAATCAACATATTGGAAACTATATTGTCTGGGACGCCTTTTGAATCTCTATACTCAAACAGCTTTTCTTACTGGGAACCTATCAGCTGCCATATTCTAAAACATTTAAATATAGGAAGACATGAATGACGTACGTCAACGTGAAGTAATGAAAAAAATTGATTATTTTTAACCAGGTTTTGGAAAAAAACAACAACAGGTTATTAGAATAGTGTTTGTTGTTGGGCGGGCGGGCGGGCGGCAAACTGGCGAATAACTTGAGTTCCGTTCATCCTATTGACATGAAACTTGGTGTATAGTAAGAACATGTGGAGAGCTCGCTTGGGAACACTTTTGGGGTTGATCTGTGTAAGGTCAAGGTCGCCATTTCTAAAAAAATAAATTTGGTTTCCGGCGTTTAACTTGAGTTTCGTTCATTGTATTGGCATGAAACTTGGTGTATAATAAGAACAGGTGGAGGGCTCGCTTGGGATTGCTTTTGGGGTCGGACCGTCAAAGGTCAAGGTCATTGTTACTAAAAATAGAAATTTGGCTTCTGGCGATTATCTTGAGTTCGGTTCATGGCATTGACATGAAACTTGGTGTATAGTAAGAACAGGCGGAGAGCTTGTTTGGGATTGCTGATGGCAGGGTTTGCACAGATCTGGAAAAGTCATGGAAAACGAGTAATGCCTGGAAAATTCATGGAATGTTGATTTTAACGTGTGGAGAGCTCGCTTGGGATTGCTGATTGCAAGGTTTGCACGGATCTTGAAAAGTCATGGAAAACGAGTGTTGTCTGGAAAAAATCATCGAATCTTGATTATTTGGATTTTATAGTGGAAAATCATAGAATATTAAAAAAATGTCATGCAAAATTGAAATGTAGAGTTTGTGTAGGCAAACCGAATCACTAAAAACTTTTGGTTAGCAAAGTTATATAAAAAGTTAAAATTGAATTTTTGTTTTTAGGTTTTGGTGTTCACATGACCTTACCTAAAGTATGTTTATTTCATTCAAGTGATTATCTTGGTTTCCCTGCGAAAGATGTCAATTCAGTGTAGTATATACGAACCAAGTGAAGGCAATCAAAATCAGTGCTGGGGATTTTCCCAAGA
Source organism: Corbicula japonica (assembly GCA_038501625.1). Classification (NCBI taxonomy): domain Eukaryota; kingdom Metazoa; phylum Mollusca; class Bivalvia; order Venerida; family Cyrenidae; genus Corbicula; species Corbicula japonica. The sequence goes on along the minus strand of JAZAYU010000102.1, from coordinate 388,315 downwards.
TGCACTTTGCAAGTCAAACTTGACAGCTATATACAAAATTAGGCGAATAGAATAAATAATAATAATAAGTATAACAAAGAATTTGATAGCTTTTTGCAGTTGTTTTTATATTTTATTATTGATCACATTGTAACCAAACTTGTCATACACTTAATATCTCCGTTTTATGTGGCTCAATTGACATCAAACTTGATGTATAATTGTTGCGTATATAATTATATAACAAATCTAAATGTGAGTGTGTGAAAGCATGTATCGCCTATGGCACCTTTGCAGCATTGATGATCATCATGTATTTATTATACAAATAGAGCCTTAGTTACAAATAACTTTAAAACCTGGTTTGTTGGCATTGCCCATTTTCTTGTTATTATTTTAAATAAGTTATAAAATGGCATAAAATTTTTACCTTTAAATAATAATGTATGAATGGAATAACGAATACAAAACCAACTCTCGTTAGAAAGTGAACAGTTCAAGTGTATACCAACCTTGAATTACATCTGCAAGCTCTTTTAAAATTTCAGCTTTTGAAACAGTTCGTCCCGGTGGACCTGGTGGTCCAGGGGGTCCCGGTGGACCTGGCTGAAAGGTCAGAATGTAACGTTTATAAGGTCATCGTGAGGTAATGTGTCTCCTATAACCAACTACTTTCTACAAACTTGAGTTTGAAACCGATCGACATTTTTTTGAAGATTTACAGGGAAATTTATCACATTTAAAATTACTATCTAACTTTCTAGTTACATCTTTTTAATAATAAATACTTTGTTTGCACATCAAAATCATATTTTACACAGAGAAATTTTTAACCAGGAATTTAAAAATGATTTGAAACCGGTACGAATAATGATTTGTGGGACATAATTAAAATTTTCCAAAATTAATAACTCTCTCACTTTTTTGACCTTATTGTTAGTAGGTTTACCTCTATATATGTCCATTTTTATTTAACAAAGATTCAAAGTAATTGATTTCTTCATTCCCCAGTAAAACAGTATAGTTACTTAACACACTTAAACTTACTAAAACGTTCCCCTTTAAACTTTTATTTCTTCTTCGTTTCTTCTGTTTTTTATTTGGTTGATTTTCATCTGGTCGGTTTACAAACGTTAGCCAACTTCCCTTTGGATCTATTCTTTTTCCTTTAACCCTAGCAGCGTCCTGGAATAAAAAGTAAAGTTTTCTATAGGCAAGTTTGAGAATGGAACCATTCAAATATCAAAGTTGACGTAGCGATTAGCAAATTTATATATCCATCGAGATTAAGGAAACCGTCGATATTAAGGTATTCTTCGAAATAAAGGAAACCGTCGAGGTTAAGGAAACTGTCGAGATCAAGGAAACTCGAGATCAAGGAAACCGTCGAGATTGAGGAAACCGTCGAGGTTAAGGAAATCGCCTCTGGAGGTTAAGGAAACCGTCGAGGTTAAGGAAACCGTCGAGATTTAGGAAACCGTCGAGGTTAAGGAAACCGTCGAGGTTATGGAAACCGTCGAGATAAAGGAAACCGTCGAAGTTAAGGAAACCGTCGAGATTAAGGAAACTGTCGAAGTTAAGGAAACCGTCGAGATAAAGGAAACCGTCGAGGTTAAGGAAATCGTCTAGGTTAAGGAAACCGTCGAGGTTAAGGAAACCGTCGAGGTTAAGGAAACCGTCGAGATTAAGGTAATCGTCGAGATTAAGGAAACCGTCGAGATTAAAGAAATTGTCGTGATTAAGAAAAACCTTTTAGATTAAGGTAATTGTCGGGATTAATGTTACCGTCGAGATTCGGGTTACTGTCGAGATCAATTTAATCGTCGAGATAAAGGCATCCGTCGGCTGCAGGACTTCTTACTTCTAAACGTCTGAATGTTGAAGGTGGGGATTTGAAAAAAAAATCATTCCGAATTAACTTATATTGCATTTAACAAAAACCCAAATGCTAACAATTGTAACTATTACAAAACACACAATCTTTGATGTAGAATTTAGTTGCAATTTTGTTTCGGTCATGTAAGACGTAACTACACAAGATTATTAAAGTGTAAATTGTACAGTTTTAGTTTTGTTTTAGAATAAAGTGTGGCATCGCATTTTCCTTTTTTATCTGTAAGCGAATGTTACCACCAATTATCTTTTTACATACCATACTGCTAAACTATTATTTTGGTTTTCGGATACTTAAGGACATTTTCAGTATCTTGAAATTTGAATAGTTCTTAAAAATAGTTAGTCCTTAATGCTCGTTCATTGCCTCTTAAAATAAGAAAGTACACTTTGCGATGCGCTGAACACCTTTCTTAACTAGATGTTCGCATTGAGAAAAAAAAAAGATTTTTTTCCAAGGCCGAAAATAGAGTAAGGACAAACCATTTATGAAGTGTACACAGTTGCAATTTAATAAATAATCAGGTGTTCGCGTTGTCGTTACAAAAACATTGCATTTTTCATAATTAAAAATATTTCCGCTCCGTCAGGCAAAACAAGAATGTAATTAACAGAACCCTGAGCACGTTTCTCAGAAGAGAATTATTATACACTTACCATGTGATTAGAAAGTTAACTAACCGCTTTAGTAAGGATTTTTTGGGAACTGTGATTCACAAGAATAAAAAAAATACTTGTAAATTTTTATTTTCCCCTGTTTAACCGATACTAAGGAATGCACAAGTTAGGATTATTTTTGGAAATGTGATTCTCTGAAATAAAATAATAATTACATGCGAAGTTGGGGTTTTCCCGTATAGCTGATACTTGGGTATATAAGTACAGTGAAACCACATCCATTAGGACCATCTTTGGGACTGGGCAACAGTGGTCTTAATAGTTGGGTAGTCACTATTTCAGGGGAGAAAATAGTGAAAAACTGTATAATGAGACTAAGGAATAGTGGTCTTATTACCGAGGTGGTCTTAATTCCGGGGTGGTTATAATGAGGGGTTCTACGGTTAACAATCCTTGAATCTTAAAATTAGTAATTATGAACATTTTAATTTTTACAGACATTCTAAGATTGTTAAAGTTGAAGTTTTAACAGGTAAGATGAACATTAATATTTGAAATTCAGATATTCAGATTAAGTGATTGGATGGAAAATTGTGGTGGGCACAGAGAGAATAATACAAACGTGTTTTATGCGTGAAATTTGGTTACTGTAAAATTAAATGATACTACAGTAATACTTTAGGACTTAATACACTGTAAACGTTATATTTTGCTTTGGTTGACATTTGGCGTATTTTGCGCTAGGGTAAGTGCGCGAAATTAAACCCTAGCGAAATCAAACCATTGAATTACTAGTTTTATGAGAATAATACAAACGCGCGAATTTATGCCTGCGCAAAAACTTAATTTATGTTTTATGCGCGAAATTTGATCCCCACGAACTTGAAAAATACCACATTAGTACTCTAGGACTTTATACAGTACATTTGTGACCTTGTTGCAACATTTTAATGCAGTGCTAACAGCAAGAAGTCGCACAGTAGTTACATCACTTATGTCATGTTATAAACCATTAGTCCGTCAAGCAATTTTAAAAGCTCATTTATTCTGCCCTATTACTAACACAGGATTTCCTCGCGATAGAGGTTAAGGTCGTGGGATTAATTACTAAACAAAGACCCGCTATTTAATTTAATCATTCCAAATCTCAATTGTTTACAATATCAATCATGAGCCACATATTAAATAGAAACAATGTATCGCTCAATTAGTCACGACACACGCCCAAAAAACAATTTATTTATAGTCCAAAACTGGGCTATCCATCTGGGCTAGTTAGTATACTGAATAATTGTGACTTGACAAAATAATCCTTGACGGAAACTCGAAGGAATCTTTTTCTACAAGTACAGGCCAACCTGTGCTAAAGAACAAATGTAAACAAAGACCACCTGTAGATAAAGATCAGGACTGAAGGTTATAAAAACTGAGATTGTAAACCAGTCTCAAATCTCAAGCATCCGATTGGCTGAAATGGCGACTGGTCGCCATTTCAGCCAATCAGATGCTTGAGATTTGAGACTGGTTTCCATTCTCAGATTTATAACCATGGGACCAGATTTTATTTGTCCCACTAATTGAATTAAATAACAAATTTACATGTAAACAAGGATCACCTGCCTTCAAAGAACACTTTTTGATTTTCTCCTAAGTGGTCTTTGAATACAGGTTAAGCTGTAATGAAGATGAAAAAAGGACAACTTTTTTGTCTCAAAATAAGTCCAGGTTCCTATACGTATGGAACATATATTAACGCTTTACTCCATGTAAACGGATTTTACTGTATGTGCGACCAGTGTAAATCCAGATCTGCTGGTACATCCAACAGGTCCGATCTGGATCTACACTGGTCATATATTGGTCAGAAATAACCGAATGAATATCTAAAAGCGAACAGTGTAGTTCCTGATCAGACGCCACAGACCTGGATCAATTCTTTTCGCCTACAGGACAGTTTTTTATCATAACCCTGTAAAACTGTAAAGAAATAGTGGACTTATTATCGCGATCGTCTTTATGATGGGTTTTACTATAATGTCTTCGCGCTGGTCGGTTTAGCTCGCCTTGACTCAAAGAAGATCCGAATCTCGCCGAGGCGAGTGATTAACGATAGCAATCACATTATGTTTTATATTAAATAAAAATGCTGATCTCTTTCCCATTTGTGAATCCAGAATCTGTTGTTAGAGGGTCAAAATTAGAATGAACGCATCCTCTACACAAGATTTCAATAAAGACCTCTTGTAAACGAGATAATGGACGTTTGAGGTCGTCCCAAAAAGCATCATGCTATTTAATCTATATTTTCTAGCTTATAAAATAATGCATTATGTGCATTCTGATTTATGTTATTTATATTTCTAATCCTGGGGTGGGGTAGGGAGCGGGGATAGGGTAAGTGGGGCTGGGGCGGTGCGCAACCGTCTAAATCCTTCTGTGCTTCCCCGGCACCCGCCCCGCCACTGCATTTAGTTTGTGAAACTTTTTAACAGACGAAACTAAATTGTTTTTCAATATAAACTCATATGGTATAATACGTCCAAGCGTGCCATGAACACTGCTATATAAGTAGAAGTGATCGAGTTCTGTGCGAACAACGGAGGCAAATAAATCATTTACTTTGAAATTCGAGTTAAATCGAAGATGCGGTGTCGCAATAAAAACATAACTACCCCACTTTCGCCCATCTTCTATCAATTAGCGAGTATTTTCTTTTATAAAGTTTATTTATTAAAGCAAAAGGTGTTTTATAGTGGTCGTTAAAACGTCAAAATAAAAGCCGTACATCATTTCTTGTGAACGATTGAATTAGTGCAAAATTTACGTACTCGTCACCGATTCTTTTAAGTGTATTTTATGTACGATGTGGGAAAGAATTATTTGTTTTGCTTTGCTTTGTTATGTTTTATGTCGCATTCAGAAAACAGTTTCTTTTCTTTAAATTATACTAAATTTATTTCCAGTTTTGGAGGATTTTTTTTATCTCAGTTTGGACCGAGTATTGCTTAAAGCCGTACATGTACGGTTTGTTGGCTTTTATCATATTCCAATGTTATATGTGAGCACTATTTAATTTTGTCACTGCCCATTGCCGAAATCATGAAAATGGTGAAATGTAATAGATGGTTGTTGTTGTTGGTGGTTGTTGTGGTAGTGGTCGTAGTGATGGTGGTTTGGTGGTGGTCGCAATGTGATTGTGGTCTTGCTCAAAGTCGTGGTGTTGTGGTCGTGGTGGTTGTTGTGGTGGTTCCTTTCCTGGTAAAACATGCCGAAACACTAATCCAGTAAAGTTTTTGAAGAATATCATTCTTCGACATAAAGGGATCTTCAGAGATTTAAAACAAAACCAAAAACAACATAAAACAAAAAAAATAAACAAAAATTACAAAAACGCAAAAAACCCCACAAAATTCAACTAATTGAAATGCTGACTCAAAGTATGGGGAGATCTTTTACCAAAAGAAGAATAACTTACCTGGTCCTTCGTGCTGAGATTCAACAGTTCGTCAGGGTCAAGAAATTCTTCTTCATCAATATCATCATCGTCATCAAAATCATTAGAAGTGTAATGTCGCACCTTACGCTCATCAAACGAACTTTCCTCGATTTCACCCAACCGGTCATTTTTACGTATTCTATTTCGTCGGCGACTGGAATAAGCCGTCGGTATATGATAAATAATAAGTACTAACACAGTAACGTTGATAAATAGTTTCACCACATTCATGTCCTTTTGCAATGTTAAAACGTCTAGTAGCAAATATTCTTTTAATATTGTAACTGGTAAAATATTACGTTCAAATATATCAACGCGGTCATATTTTTTTAAACCAAGCTGTCCTAAATTTCCATTTTTTTTAAATTTCAATAAAGATCGTATATCAATAAAAAGATCTTTATTTTTCCCAACGATGGAGATTTGGTAAAATTTTAATAATTCCAATATCAACGCGGTCTTATTTTTTTTAAACCAATTTGTCCTAAATTTTCATCTTTTTCTTGTATAATTTCAGTAAAGAAAGATCGTCAATTAATTTTTCCCACAGATCTCGATTCTTGTAAAAATTTCAACAAATAAGATCGTGAAATAATGAAAAGATCCTTTTCCTCCACAGAATGCAATTCTTGTAAATATTTAAATGTGGGCGATAGTGAATTAATGAAAAGATCCGTTTTTCCCCACAGATCGCGATTCCGTAACAATTCACGTTCGTTACAAACAAAATATCAAAGAAGCACCGTCATTGCTTTTCTTCTTCAAGGGAAAAGAAGTGTGTGACATATCTTTGTTCAGAAAGTTTAACGAAACATTTTCGTCCACTATACAAACATATAAACGTAGGCCAAAATTCTGACTTTTTGTTAAAAAACAAACACTCCAAGTTAATCCAACTACTTCAATAGTGTACAAAAAGTAACAAGTGCTTAACACCGAGCTTAATTGGAGCGCCCCGATTGTCGGTTAATAAAGATTTTATTTATTTTGTGGATTCGCACAGTTAACACTAAGCATTTCGGGTTAAAAAGATACTTTTGTTATCGCTAACTCGAGTGCACCGTTTACGAAAATAACACAGTTCTACATTCTTTCTAATTGTTAACATCACACCATCGAATAATTAAATCTTTGTATTAAATCAACGCCGAATTTCGATGGTCCTTTTATCATAGAACAGAGGGCATGAAAGAAGTAGACTCTTTACACACGGTTTACAGGTTGAAATACGAATTATTTTATAGTCTGATTGTTATTGGAATTTTAGATATCGAATTCTATAGACGTTTACGGTAGTTTCTAATTTCACAGCGTTATAAATTTTACGTGTGCACCGTTGTCTTTTTGGTTGAATGACACCAAATCACAAAGTATTCCGCCGTGGTCCATTGAATGAAGTCCGTTTTATTACATGATATTTTTTTTCTCTTCATCCGGGGGCCACTCAACCCTTAGAAATCGGCCTGTTTGTGCCTTGTTTGCAGGTATAACATGTCAGGCAAATAAACGAAAGCAATTTCATGACAATATCTTGTTTGATAGAGGCGGACTTGTTTCGGAACAGCGGATGATTATTTTTGGCACCGATATTTGGGATACCGCGTTTAAAATAGGGTCTGTTCGGTTAGAGATCAGTAATTTTCTTACAAGCAAGTTAATCCCAATTTCCTGTATGTTTTAATAGATGAAATGTAGATCTTCACACCAATATATAATAATAATTAAGATGATAGAAATCATGTTTAATGTACATTGAATATTGGCAATGTAACATTGAGGTCTATGGGATTTACTTTGGGTTCAACCATATGCGAAACGGTGCGTACTTTAAATTCATTACCGTTCGGACGTAACGGGTCGAAAACCTATCCCAGACTGAAATTCTTCTGTGAGTTATCTACAGTCAAACCTGTGTTCAAAGACCACTCAAGTGAACACCAAAATGTAGTCTTTAAAGGCAGGTGGTCATTGTTCATAGGTGATTTTTTTCTTTGAATCAGACAGTGGGAAGTAAAAAAATGTGGTCTTCAACCACAAGTGATCTTTGTTTACAGGTGGTCTTTAGCACAGGTTGGATTATAGTCCCAGACATGAACCGAGTCGCGAACCATTCAGTATAGTGGAATTATTTATTTTATAATTTGGATAATAATTTAATTGGGCTAATAAAGTGGAACATCGCCGAATAGTATTGAATTGTATACAGTGAACAAGAAAAAGACACACTCAGAAGAAAATTTATAGTAAATGCACAGTTTATATCTTGTAAGGCCGGTATTCCATAGTTTCGTGATGCGTATTCCGTGTCCGTGTCCGCTTTCGCGCCCGTTTCTGCGATTTTTCGCTAACCAAATATATCGGAGGTATGAAATATATCCAACGATATCTTTAGTGAGCGAAAAATCGCGGACACCAACGCGGAAGCGGACACAGATCACGCATCACGGACCTATTGACTGCCGGCCTAATAGAATCAAATAATATTATTAACTCACAGCTTTCTAGTCCAAATGTACATGTCAACATTTTTGCTGACTCTCAAATTCGCCAAAATCGACTCTATAAACCTCTCGGCATGGGTGTGTGGGCCAAATGCATATGTAAACATTTTCGCTGACTCTCCAATTCGCCTAAGTCGACACCTTTAAACCTCTAACAATTGTTGTGTGGCCCAAATGCATATGTCAACATTTTTGCTGACCCTTATTCGCCAACGTCGATATCTTTTAACCTCTGAGCATTGATCTGTGGGCCGAATGAAATGTCAACATTTTTCCTGACTCTCAAATTCGCCAAAGTCGACACCTATTAACATCTAAGCATTGTTGTGTGGGCCAAATGCATACATCAACATGTTTTCTAACTCACGAATTCTCCAAAGTCGACACCTATATACCTCTGAGAATTGTTGTTTCGGCTAAACAAATTCCTGACTCTCAAATTCGCCAAAGTCGACACCTATTAACATCTAAGCATTGTTGTGTGGGCCAAATGCATACATCAACATGTTTTCTAACTCACGAATTCTCCAAAGTCGACACCTATATACCTCTGAGAATTGTTGTTTCGGCTTAACACATATGTCAACATTTTTCCTGACTCTCAAATTCGCCAAAGTCGACACCTATTAACATCTAAGCATTGTTGTGTGGGCCAAATGCATACATCAACATGTTTTCTAACTCACGAATTCTCCAAAGTCGACACCTATATACTCAGCAAAAATGTTGTTTCGGCTAAACACATATGTCAACATTTTTGCTGAGTCTCAAACTCGCCAAAGTCGACACCTATAAACCTCTGCGATTTGTCGTGTGTGCCAAATGCATATGTCAACAGTTTTGCTGACTCAAAAAATTCGCCAAAGCCGACACTCACCTCGGAAACAACAAGGGTACGAATTCGTTGTTTATATTTGTTAATTCTACAACCTCGTGCTTAAGAAGCAACAACTTAATATCATGTTTTACATTGTCATAGACGGTTTTACTTCTTTAGCATTCTTGTGTAACACTGTATTCAATCAAATACAAACGAGGAAGTTATTTGCATAATTAGTGCACTTTTATCTTGCAACGTGCAATTTTTTTCTAGTCAACAACCTGTTTTAAACAAGAGCTCTACCAAGCGGGTCATATACGCCCGTGTCACACCAGGGGCGGATCTTGATTGTTTAGTGGGGTTGCTTGAGCCCCCGCCCCCATTAGGGGCAGCAATATTAAACTTTCATGTTTTTTTTGCCATGTGACATGTGTCAAGAAAGTAGGAAATTATGTAACTACCCTAAGACTGTCCCAAACAAATCCCCTTTCTGGAAATCTTGCATCCGACCCTGTATAGCATCAGCTTGATGACAGCAGATCCAAAAACAGGGGCTGATCCAGATGGAGTTCAGTGGGGTTGCGCAAACACCGTCTTTTTGGGCAACAATGTTTAATTTTCATAGGGATTTAGGCAAGAGAGTTGGAAATTATTATGTAAATACCACAGTGTCTATCTAAAAGACCATGAATACCCTACGATTGCTCTAAACCAACCCTCATCGTGGAAATCCTGCATCTGACCCGGAACCAGATATCGTTGCTGAGACATAACCTGTACATGAATGGTGTAATGTCATAAATTCACAGATATGAAAAGGGACATAACTCTGGGAACAATATCACAACCGCGACATGTTGAAAATACGTGAGTATCCCCTTGCTAGTGAAGCTTTCCGCAGTTTCAAATAATTTAATTCATTAATTGCTCAGAAATAGCACAAACACAAAAGGTCCTTCATCATACTATACAGTAATGCAAAGGGTCATAACTCTGTGTAAAAATAATCCAACCAGAACGTGTGGATAATAAGCACATCTCTTCTTGTTATTTAAGCTTCCCATAAAATGTCACAGAATTCAAACAGAGGATTGCTTAGAAACAGTCTGATCATGAATGGTATTAAATCATTCAATATAAAATACAAAGGCCATTGACTCGATTATAAATCGAATTAAAATGGGCTGAAAATATATGCGCTTTTCGTCATTTTCAATAAAGTTTTATTGAATGCAAACGATTTGTTGCTGAAAAATGGCCTTGACAAGCAAAAATTATGTAATGACATTTGGAGTGCAAAACAATAGTCAAACGTGGCTTTAAGACCACTCAGGGGGAAAACCCAAAAGTGGTCTTTGAAGGGTGGTCTTTGTTCACAGTTGAAGTTGTTCTTAAAATCAGTCATTGGAATTATAAAATATGGTCTTTATCTACAGGTGGTCTTTGTTTACATGTGGTTATCATGCCAGTTTGAACTGTATACTAGTATAGAGACCTTTGAAATGTGTTCACAACCTAAAGTAGCCCTACACTTAACTGTGATTCTACACTGTAAAATACATCTTTAAGGGCTTAATTTCCAAATGAAAATGACAAAGAGGCTCTGTTATTGATAGCACTTTTTATTAGCTCAATCTGCTTATTAATAAATATCTTACATAAAATAAAGAAAATAAAGAAAAGATTCTATAACAATATAATAACAAACACTGTGTGAAACGCACCAAATACCATACGAAAATGACAGTGCCACTTTTAACAAGATCTTTCAAAACAAAGTCATTTAACATGATTATTTGGACAAATTCATATGGGAACATAATTATACAATTTCAAAATAAATTATTGGTAAATATCAGTACCATTTATAATAATTCACTAGACCCCCATTTTACTGGTAATTGTTCTCTTCTAATTGTTCTTTACTTCATAGATACCAATTTATCACAGGGGCAAACACTGCAGATCTAGATCAGCCAGCACATCCATGACATCTGATCTTTTTCCACCCTTTTAACTTTTAGATTCATTAGGTTATTTCAAACCTAGAAGCAAATATACATTTAAGTATAAAATGTATTGTTCAACATTACAAAACATACTTTCCTCGCACATTTGTTATTATTCATGAGCCATGCCCCTGAAAAATTTCTCTCCAAATTTTAACGTTTTTGGCTGTTGCTATTTTTAATAGGTGAGAATCATCAAACATCAATTATTGTCATCATGTAGTTGTGTAGTCATTCAATTAATTTTTTTAAACTAAATTTTAACCTATTTTTCATTTAGTATGATAAACTGCAATATGTTCTGCTCATTTTTATAAAGTGTGTTCAATGAATTGTCATAAATTTGTCGAAGACAAATTTTTGCATTGCACAGTTTATTCGTACATATACTTTCTGAACTTAAATACCTGTAATTATAATACTATCATGATACAATAGTAATATATCAAGAAAATAAAAGTTACTGCCATGAAACGTAAAAGAAAAAAATATTTGCAAAAATAATGCTCCCCCCAAAACATCCAAATTTTCTGAAATATAGTATTCTGCTAGTCCATAGAGTTCAGTGCCAGTGTAATCTTGAGGATACATAATGTGGAGAAATAATTAGGTATTGCAAAAATTCAAGAAACTTTATGTGGAGAACAAAAATCGAGTGCATTTGAATTTTACAATACAATTATACACTGTTCACTTTTAGATTCATTACGTTATTTCTGTGCCCAAGGTTATAAAGCTGAGCATGGAAACCAGTCTCAAATCTCAAGCATCTGATTGGCTGAAATGGCGACCAGTCGCCATTTCAGCCAATCAGATGCTTGAGATTTGAGACTGGTTTCCAATCTCAGCTTTATAACCTTCAGGCCTGGCCAAGAAGTGAACAGTGCAGATCCTGATTAGCCATATGCCATGGTCAAAAATTGTTAAATGAAATATCTTCAACGTATGCCGAGTATATTAACCCTTTCCTGGATATATACGCATTTTTACGCGTGTGCGATCAGTGTAGATCCAGATCAGCCGGCACATCCGTGCCACAAGACATAAATGATAATGCAGATCAGATGGCATGGATCAGTTTAGATCCTGATCAGATGGCACGGATGTGCCGGCTGATCTGGATCTAAACTGTTCGCCCTGGCAATAAAGGTGTATCTGTACAGGAATGGATTAATCAATGGCTAATACATGTATTTATCATTGAGACAGGTATTGCAGATGTAGCTCAAATTGCACAATTCTGTACCTTTTAGGAATTTCCCTTAATTCTGTGGCAGTGAACAATATTATTGCAGATTACTGCAGAGCAGATTTGCTAAATTATCACTTTGTCTCCCAAACTCCCCACACATGTAACTAACCTTACTGTACCACTTACTACCGATTATAGTTTTAGCTGAGCTATGTCAGTTATTTAAATTAAGTTCTTTTTTCTGAAATTTTGTAAGTTAACAGTATTCTAATAAAGAAATATGCTTGCAATTTTAATTTGAAAAAAATATTTGTGTAATCGGTATAAAAAAAATAGACATATTTAAACACGGCACAACTCAAATCAAGTTTGATTCATTTATTAGTGTCAAGTGAGTATAAACAAAGTATGGACCCTTGTTTATCCATTTCTGTGGTTCTATTATATTTTGCGGCATTTAAATTTTTGCGTATTTTTTAAACCACTTAATGTCTAGTCTTATGAGAATAAAACAAGTGCAAAAATTGGTACCTGCACAAAATGTCATAAAATTTATGTCTTTTGTGTGCAATTTGAAAATAGATGATACCACAGTAAAGTTTCAAGCAGATTAGAGCACTGTTTTTGGAAATATAGTACAGTAATTATAGAGATCTATCCAAAGTTTGAACAACTTGGCTCCTATGAAATGCGTCTGTTGTCTGTTTATGCCGAGTAGGTCGTGGATGACACACTGCCGCCATGCCCAGTCCAGTTGGTGTGTATGAATTCCCCAGGCTTGTCCAACAGCTCGTAAGTGTGTGCACCAAAATAGTCCCTCTGGGCCTAAACGAATATACATGCATTCTATGTTATATAAAATTGCTTCAACTCTTTCTAACACTTGAAACTTTCCAAATATTTTTCATATCTTAAACAAAAGATGCAATCCTTATCATTCATTACAAGTATCTTTCCAAGCTGTTCCAGGAAAAAGGCCTTTTTTGTGTACGTGTGTGTAGTGGAGTGGGGTGGGGAGGAAGCCTTATGTACAAGGGGGGCAGAGGGGGAGGTAGGGAAATTATATTTGTATAGGGTGGGGGAGGCCATGGTGGTGAAGATTAGAGCGCCAATCTTAAATAGGGATATCACCAACTTAATTCATTTCTCTTAGCGGGCATAATAATTTTCTATTCCACATCTTTTGAAATCATGAAAAGTTTGGACCTTAGTATGATTAAACAGTTATAATCAATAAAGATTCTTAACCCTTTCCTGTATAAATACACCTTTATTGCTAGGGCGAACAGCTTAGATCCAGATCAGCCGGCACATCCGTGCCGTCTGATCAGGATCTAAGCTGTTCGCTTTTTTATTCATTAGGTTATTTCTGACCAAAATGCGACCAGTGCAGATCCTGATCAGACGGCACGGATGTGCCGGCTGATCTGGATCTACACTGGTCGCACATGCGTAAAAATGCATCTAGGAAAGGGTTAAACTGGTACCTGTAGAAGATTTGCTGGAAGTCTGGCAGATCTATATCCATCAAAGAAGGCCAGTGCTGTACTGAATGCTGGGGTCGGTATCCCATGTAGCACTGCGGTAGATACTACATTTCTCCATGCTGCCTGTTAACACAGAAATTACAACATCAATAAACAACTGACATTAATGTACTGCGGTGTCATTATATTTTATGGTGGTTAAATTTTCACATTTTTGAAATAGCTAAATTGTGCAAAATCAAACAATTGATGAGAATAATACAATTGCTTGAAATAATGATGCATAAAAATGTCAGTTACATCTTTTCCATGAAATTAAATCAAATGAAATAACACCACAGCAAATATTGCTGCACTGATCCAAAAGCTCTTATTTTGAAAGAATACCCAAAATAAAGTAACATTTTATCTCATATTTTATGAAAAATTTCTTTACATGTCATAAACATTTTGGCGCCATTTCATGGAATTTTTCTGTCAAATTCACACAAATTGTGCATTAAAAGCATAAAATAAACAGGAAATTTATTTTTACCAGTAAATGATAGAAATATATTTCACTAGTGAACTCCGGAATTATGTATTTTCACTCGTGGCTTTGCCACTCACGAAAATACGAATTCCAGAGCTCAAATATTTTTCTATCTTACACTGGTAAAAACAAATATCCTCTATATATTTTTACCAGTCAGCATACAAGTGAATATATTTAATGCTGAAGATATTTTAGTGTTCCTATCAACTAAAATTCACTCAAACAAGATCCTAAAATGTACTGATTAGTCTAAAATTTTGGCGAAATTCACTCTTTTCAGTCATTTATGGGCATTATATAACTGTTAATAGGCAGCTTTAACCCTGTCCTCCATAGATAAGCCTAAATGGCATGGGCAAACTGTGTAGATACATATCAGCCAGCACATCCGTGCCATCTGATCAGGCTCTCTACTGTTTGCTTTTTATTCATTAGGTTTTTTCTTATCAATATGTGACCAGTGCAGATCCTGATCAGACGGCACGGATGTGCCGGCTGATCTGGATCTACACTGGTCGCACATGCGTAAAAATGCGTATCTGTACAGGAAAGGGTTAACCCTGTCCTCCATAGATAAGCCTAAATGGCATGGGCAAACTGTGTAGATACATATCAGCCAGCACATCCGTGTCTTCTGATCAGGCTCTCTACTGTTTGCTTTTTATTCATTAGGTTTTTTCTTATCAATATGTGACCAGTGCAGATCCAAATCTGATGGCACAGATGCGTAGGTTAATCTTACCTGACATTTCTGAATTTCAGCTTTGAAGAAATCATCCAGTAACAAATTACTGAGGTCTGGATTCTTGGTAAATGCTTGCTTGATGTTGCCTAAAAATCGACTGAAATAGGAACAAAACAGGATTGTTGACAACAATGAGCGACAAATGTCCTCAATAACTTACTTGTGACACTTTTTCTATGATCTGGATCCAATTTAATAAAACTGATCTTGGAAACCAGTCTCTGAACTCAAGCCTCCGATTGGTTAGTTCAGGGGCTGCGCTCAATTCCAACCAATCAGATTGCAGAGATATTTGACTAGTCTCCATTTTCAGTTTTATAACCTTTACAAATGCTATAAAATCACCTATACAAGTTTGGGACAGTTGGGTTGCCTTTTTTCACATGGGTAACCGGTGTAGATTCAGATCAGCCTGCACAACCATGCTGTTTGATCTGGATCAGCGCTGTTGGCGTCTTGATCAGAAAAAACATAAGAATCTAAAAGGAAACAGTGTAGATCCCTGATCAGGACTGGAGGTTATAAAGCTGAGATTGGAAACCAGTCTCATATCTCAAGCATCTGATTGGTTGAAATGGTGACTGGTCGCCATTTCGGCCAATCAGATGCTTGAGATTTGAGACTGGTTTCCATGCTCAGTTTTATAACCTTCAGCCCAGATCAGATGTGCTGGCTGATTCTGATCTTCAGAACACACTGGAGGATGAAGTAAACAGTTTAGGTACTTTGCAAGACAAATTTTCTCACAAATACCGCATTGACATTTTCGCTAAGGCATCACTTCCTGCAAATGTAATATTCTTTAAAGAAACACTAATACAATGTTAAATTTCGCTAGGATTTAAATTTATGTAATTGTTGTAGCATGAAAATCACAAAAAAATAAATCCACTTCAATATAAAATGATACCATAGTAACCAATATTTCACTGAAATAAACAAATAACCTCAATATCTTAAAGAGGTGTTCATACCTGCGAATTATACAGCCTCCTCTCCACATCAGAGCAATGCCTCCAAAGTTAAGTTTCCAGCCGAGCTCCTTTGCCGTCTCTCTCATTAGCATAAATCCCTGAGCGTAAGACACAATCTTAGAAGCATACAATGCTTGTTTTATGTTGTCTATAAACTGTTTTCTGTCCCCTTGGAATTTAGGGGCATCTGGTCCCTTCAACTGTGAGCTCGCATGGACTCTCTCTGCTTGCAATGCTGACAGACATCGGGAAAATACAGCCTCCCCTGAAACATACAAGTGCTAAAATATACAGCAGGGTTCATAATATTCCAGCAATATCCAGAATTCCGCATTTATGATTTCCTAAAATTTATTTTAACTGATGTTAACATTCATACGAGAGGTATGCAGTTCTGTTATTGGTAAAATAAATGGACAGTTTTGTGTTAAAATATTTGGGTTTGTTGTGTGAGAGTCTATGTTTTTGTCTATTCTGGATGATTCTGCTTAAATAGCATGTAATATGAAGCACATCAGAAACAGCACTAAAGTACCTTTTCTTACTGAAAATCAAGGAACTATTTATAATTTAGATATTTTTAATTTAATAATTTTCAAAACAAGGCAATCTTTTGGAGTTATATCTTTGGTTATACTTATTTCCTTATTCTTAACTGTTGAACAGCATAGTTAAAAGAGTAAAGTGCTTGTTTAGACTAAAGTCACCCAGTCAGTACACGAGCCTCAACTTATACAAGGGGTGTAATAAATATTTATTTTTCCAGCAAACTTGAAAATATTTTAAATACTGATCTACCGTGGTATCATTTAATTTCTCAGGGCCTTTTTTTGCACATATCACCTAAGTGACATTTTCACGCCGACATAAACTGA